>JAJOOF010017229.1:0-12642 GCA_029582545.1 Solanum lignicaule | reverse complement strand
GGAAGATGCAGTCATGATGATAACAGCAACTACCTGGAAGTATTCTATCCAACCCGTCAACCCCCGTCAAGTTTTCTCGTCCCCTTTACTTCTCTCGCAAGTGCTAGAGAGTAGATAATGAGCCAAATCCACTGATAGATGCTAAAAGCATTTCCAACTTCAAGGATTAGCAAATATTATCAGAAATTGTGCAACTTCTTTGCTAGGAAAGGAATCGTATCCACATAAGGATGGATCAACAAGGAACACCACATAATTCCAATTCTTGAGAACCTTCCGAATTTTTTTAACAGAGATGAGCAGTTACTTACGTTTTCACTATGACGAGCATATACTATTTGAATACAGTAAATATGCTTCCGTACTTCATGAGAATACAAGGAAATAAATTTGTGTAAACGAAAATTCCACCAAGTGAAGGGTATGATATCAGCTCTACTGATAACTGAGAAGCACCTAAAAAGTCAAAAAAACTTTCTGCTCAAAACAGTATAATGAGGAAAGTACACGTCATCCTAAAATCAAGGAGTTTGGTTCTGGTCCAGTTAGGTTTTCATGGATGCTACAAATATGGCTATAAACAGCAGAATAAGATATGTGCTCCATGGTGAAGCAAAAAATAAAATAAAATAACCACCATAACAACATAAAGTGAACAAAAAGAAGATTGAGGTATATCAGTTACTACTCCTTAGAGCACTTACTTGTACATGGATACATTTATCTAAAGAAGAGCTCATCAAAGCTAAATGGAGTAGAAACATTAGCCTCTTCGCCAACCCATGGAAAAATATGAAAGAAAAAGTTGATAAAATTGCCTACAACCATGACGTCTTACAAAGAAAAGGTGATCATACCTCGTACATGATAACTTCTTCTCGTGCTTCCTTCGATGCGAACAATTTAGCAAAATCTCCATCATTCACTTGCTTACGGCTGGAAGATTTTACCTTCCGCTTGGGAAGGCGTTGGCCTTTCTTCTTCGGTGTTGAACCAGATCCAATATTAAAACTCTTACATGTGGTATTACTTGGTTCCAACTTGAGTGTAGACCCCTCACTGTCATTCAATATTTTAGTTTGCTCATTTCCTCCACTAGTTCCAGAGATTACTGGCAAAGAGTCATCCTCTGCCGAGTCATAAAGTGGAACTTCCTCCACTGTATATCTGCAGTAAGAAAGCCAGATTAAGATAAATATCCAAGAATTAGAGGAAATGAGTAAAAGCTGTAGAATCCAAACTATAATATCTTAGGCAATTTTCTCTGATGGAACGCACTACCGGAAAATTTCTTTCTTATCACTGTTGACAAATAAGTGAACTGCCTCGTGTTATACCATTTAGTGATAAAGTCAAGCTCAAGTCATCCAACAATGAACCAAAAGCTAACAACCTTCACCTTTACTATATTATTTGACCGGTCCCTTATTACTTTAACATGTAATATTTCAGAAAATAGTATATTCTCTCTTCACCGTGTTTCTTATTCTTTTAAATGATGGTGGTGTTTGGGTTAACTTACATGCATTTCAACTAATTATACCAAGTACCTGCTACCTCCCACCAACACAGGTACTGAGTAACTCTGTCCACCAAGGTATTGGATACCTAAACCCGAGACTTCATGGATCTCCCCCAATGCATTGACCACTAGAGTCACCCTTGTGTGCTCTCTCAATACCATACATGTTTCTTACAAGTAGGAAACGAAAGGCTAGCTACTAGGTGGGAAACATAGAATGACTATAATAAATCGTAGAGCAGTGAGGAGTAAGCCCATCCTATGATATCATTTGAGCTTTCCCTTTCCTAAGATCCTGGACGTGGTACTGACACATGGACTTGGCTACTGGTTTGATCAGTTCAAAAGTCAAGTAAGGAAAGGAAAGGTCTGTTAATTTTATCCAGAAATATCATTTTCGGTCTATCTATCGATTGAACCAGAGGCTGGGCTCTTGTTGATAGACATAAGAAGTGGGATTAAGAATAGGGAAAGAGCAGCTCTACTCATACTTTTGCTTATGGAAAGACATTAGACACCTAATAAAACATGCAAGATCTCTTATAAAGCCCTTGTCAGTCACATTTATGTATCTCACTGAGCTTCGAATGGTATCACTAATGTTTCTCGAGATAAATCCAAAACTTTGAAGATCTAGAACAATATGTTTAATGCAAGATTACTTCAAGTCTTCTCAAAATAAACATACAGATCAAGTCTCCTCATTGTGAATCCAAAAGTCCACTTTCTTTTCCGTAATTCACAATAAAACATTGATTTGTTTATTGAGTTAACAATAACAACCCGAGGAAGAGCACACATTTCAATAACCAAAAAAAACAGAAGAACAAGAAGAAGAGGAAGAATACATGAGGAGAAAAGTACCAATCTAACACGGCTGTAGCCTGTAGACATTTTTATTTAAGATTTAAACTTTCATTACTTATAAGTCTACAGATCCACAGCCTATTTCATAAAGTTATTAACAGATCAAAGCAAATCAAGTTAACAGAACCAGAACCTTAAGATTTGTACAAACTTAAAAAAACAAAGTTAAGCATTACCTGACATCCCCATCTTCCCAAACATGGTTGTACTCCTGAGCAAAGATAAAAAGAGAAAAAAAAGAATAAGAAATGAGTTTGATAAAACTTATTTCGAATTTAGAAGCATCTATTATGTTTTAGAGAACAGAAGAAAGCATATGCCAACAAGCAGCTCTTTCCTCCCCTTTCTTTGATACGTTGCCAATATGAGCACCTTTACCACATTCTTTCTAATAAAATTTCATTTGAATTACTTAGTTCTACAATTTACGTTATAGCTGGAATTATAGTTCCTCCTCAGACAATCTCAAATCAACTGTGAAATCTATGTCCAGTGTGGTAATTTAAAACCCCTTAAGATTGGGTATTCAATGTCTCAGGATTAGAATGCAATCCTATCATCCTGAAAGATAGTGACAATTGGTTTACATGCTAATTTAAAACACTTCAACAGTGAGGCTTATCAATATCAACAAGAAACAGAATCTATGATCTCATTGATCAACCAAGCTTTAAATGAGAAAAGCAAAGAAGACATCTACTACATAGACTTCCATTTTTTGTGCTCAAGATTCAAACATAATAAGTTATAAGCAATTATCTTTTTCTTTTTATCAGTGCAATAAGCACTATCCTGGATTACTTTCATTTTCAGCCTCAAAAGCAACATGCTATTTATCCTCTGATAAAATTCAAGGTCACTGTATTGTGGTGTATTTAGGCCCTTGGATGAAGGAAGAAGATATATGCAAAGAAGTAACGGAAAATGACGATATATCCAGAGCTTCACATTTGAGAAGTACAAGATCTTAACAGAAAGAAGATGACACTTCCACTGAATCAATAGACAAGAACAAGATATATTCTTTTAAGATGTCATAACTCTGCAACAATTTTAATACCCGACATTAAAGAACAGACTGATCAGAAAAAAAGACTTTGGTTGGTAAGGATACACCATACTACAACATGTTATTTGCGGATTGTAGTATGTGACTAGCAAATTCAATCTATATGCATAAGTCATTAATCATTTTGTTGTCTAAATTCTTGGTAAGAAGGAATAAGTGAAATGAGGCTACAAAGGGCATTCCAGATATAACAATTCATAAGAAACTGAAGTTACCTGGAATCCTTGAGACTTAGCACCCAGAAATATAGAACAGTTTGCAGCTCCACACAGACACTGAACAGTTGCACCCCCATACCACTCAAAATTATAGTTGTACGCCAGCTCCATTCCAATAGATATATCCTGCTTTGCAAATATTCCTACCCTTGTTTCCCCTAACACTGTCCATTTCCTTGTTTCACAATTTGGCCAGCTGGGAAATTTAGGAACACAGTATAAGTACTCTCAAGCAACACCAATTAACCATAATAATTTGTCACTGACTGACCAAGATTTGTATCTTATTTCACTTTTCATCAGTTTGACAATTGGCATTTCAGCACTTACCATGAATGATTTATGAATCTTGCAAAACTTCCCTTCCGGGTGGCATCAATGAAATGATTAGCATCCAGAGAAATTATGTACGCGTCCTTGAGCCCTGCACAATCATACGAAATTATAGTAGTGATCTGTAGATGCATTGACAACCATATGTAAAGTTGATAATTTACCATGAGCTTCATAAGCCTGAGACCTTTTCTTTGCTTCTTCAGATGATATCACTTCTCCACAGTATTCAATGATGAACTGTCCAGCCTAATAATGTAAAGAGATAGGAACAATTGGTTGATTGCAGCTAATTAAGAATAAGCCTTAGTACAGTTACTGCACAAATACCCCTGTTATGTTCCACAGAAAGTTCATGTTTGATAGGCTCAGTTTTGGAATTTTTTCTTCATGTGACCGTCAAAAAATGAAAAATCTTTTTGTATATGCCAAAACTGAGTTATACAAATTAATGGTCACCTAAAAATAAAATAGGGGGGTTGCTTCAGCAGAATTACCTTTATATTCTCATCAGCTAAAAGACCCCAACCACGCCCTTCAGTCCTGAACAACTTAGTTTTTGCATATTCACATTTCTGGAATCTCTGTGGACAGCAAGCAAAACACTTCAAATTAATATACCTACAATTATCTGAGTGACACTTACTGTCACTTTCAAAAACGGCACTAAGTAGAATCTCCATTAGTTACTGAGGCAGTCAACTACATATAAGGAACTACAAACTCTTCCTCGCAGTAGATGAAAGGATAAATTTAAGTGAAGAAAGATTCTCAATAGGAAAGAACTAAATAACAAACAGCAATTATTTTAATTTTATATTTTGTTTATAAAAGAATAACTAGTAGCGATTATGCCATACAGTAAGTGCTCGGAACAAAGCGTTCAATCAAACAGAGATCCCCCAGTTTCTCAGTGTATCTGATAGATAAACCACTAATTCTGAAGCAGCTTTTAATCATACCCCGATGAAATAGGAAACCTGATGTATAAATAGAGAGATCAATAGTTGCATTTTATCACAAAAGATCACTCAAACCCAAATATCACACCTTCCCAGAAAACATTCTTTCAATCAAATTTTTGGAACAAATGAGTCACCATTCACAGTTACAGATAGCACATAACCTCTCTAGGGTATTATATATGCAACGATGACACACGTTGCTGCATGAGCATAGCATGAATGTTTTTTTTTTTTTGAAGTTGGTAAGGATTGAAAATTTTATATAGCTCAGCTTCCTCATATCACATAAATCTCTAGAAAGAGCAACATATGGTGCTTTTAATAGTCAACAGATGTTTTTAATCTACACAACATACAATGGAGCTCCTTTATAGGAGTATAGTCTACACAAAATAAGGAATATTTCTCCTAGTCACAAGGATGCCTAATAGTACAACAATTAAAAATTCCTTTTTTTTTTATAACTGTTAAAGAATGACAAAAGTTCCACATTGGTGGTTAATGAGATGGGTGGACTCCTTATAAGGCTTGGGCAATCCTCCTCCCTGTGAGCTAGCTTTTGGGGCGTGAGTTAGGCCTAAGACCTAATTTAACATGGTATCAGAGCAGAGCCCATCTCACCCGATGTTGGGGCCCCCAAAATCAAAATTGCCCACGCACCAGATGCTAAGCACTGGGCGTGAGGTGCGGTGTTAAAGAATGACATGGGTGGACTTCTTATAAGGCTTGGGCAATCCTCCTCCCTTTGAGCTAGCTTTTGGGGTGTGAGTTAGGCCTAAGACCTAATTTAACAATAACTATGGCGTTCAACCTAGCTTGTGCACACCTCGACTAATTCTATGAGGTACCTTTTATCACCCACTAGCACAAGTACCAGGTAACTCGGCCCACCAAAGCTTGATCACATGGAAGAAGTCACCAAGTAGTTTTGCCGCTGATTTTTGAACCTAAGCCCTCATGCTTCTCAACCCACTTCATTAACCACTATGCTACACCTCGACGTTCAGAATATTTCATATAACAATTTGTATAATAAATCCTATACACATACAACAAATCTAGATGCATTCTAACTATCACAATCAAGTTAAAGATCGTATGTTCCACTCTTACTACACATTTACCTGATCTCTAGAATCTTTAGCTAACATTTTGATTCAACAGATTTGCTAGCATGAAATAACTAAAAAGGTTAGTTAACATGAAATTTTTTTTTTTTTTTTTTGAGAATTAGTTAACATGAAATATTGACTTGACATGTTAAACAATGTGACATTTGTATTGGCCATGTTAGGCGTGCAACACGGCAGATGTGCATGATGTAGTGCCCATGTTAGACTATGTCAGCTCATTACAAACATTGTAAGGTTCTGAGATTTTTCTACCTTGTAATTATCGACTCCAGCGCTCTCTTTATGCTGGACAGTTTCTAATAAAATCACTTTCACTTGTCAAAAAATGTATTGCTTTTGCCTTACATACAAACTCACCCAGATTTTCATTTTCATTAGTCTCTGGGCACGCGCTATGCGCGTGTACCCCACTTCTATTATACAGTTTATTTATTATTTTATGACTTTATCATTGAAAACCTTAATATAAGATCAACTTGGACTGTTGGACATTGTGATTTCAAATGACCAATTGTGACAACTTAAACATCAGGGCTACTAATGTGCCAATGTTAACAATCTTCTCAATAAAATCAAGTCATAAATAAGAAAATATAGTGCTAAAACTTTGGAATGTAAAGAAAGAGTAAACAACAGTTGCAGGTTGATCATTCTACATACGATTACTTAGGAAAAAAATGTACAGTAGAAAGCTTGTTTGACTTAAATGTTCAACTATATTGTCCACATCTAATCAAAAACCAAGTAGACAACAGAAATTTTTGAGTTTTTCATTCAAGAATTCCCATTTTGGAAGGAGATAGACAACCAATTAAAAAACTTTCAACATGAAATAGCTATTACACAACTTCCATTATGTGTTATAGCTCGAACCTCGAAGAAAGGAGAGAACTATAGAAGTCTTATACTTCTGTGTGTAATGAAGTTGTTCTCCTTTTATTTTCCACCTGCACTCAACTTTTCTTTTGCTTTCTTCCTCCTCCTTTTCATCTCAACTTGGAGTTGATGAAAGGTAAGTTCCTAATTTATAGGAGTTAAATAATAACTTTTCCAATGTAATTTGGAACTATTAAGATGAAATTGGTGTGATGCTAATTAAGAAAACCATTGAATGTGATCTTTCAAATTCTTTGCCTTTTGAGAGTAATAACAACTGACATTCTACATCATCCCTAACCTCCTCCCCTTAATTTGTTCTCCATTAGTAAATATAGGTTTGGTAGATGAATGGGCTTGTAAGCTGATGGAATTAAAAGTAATCATTAATGGAATATAAAACAACAAACAATTAAGGCTGCTTAGTTTTTTGATAAAGATTAAGGCTGCTTAGTTAAGATAATTAAACCGACAAATTGATGGAATACAAGTTATTACTTAATTATTTAATGGGGGTAATTTTATTGTTAGGAGAGGATAAATTGGTCCTTCAATATTTAAAGGGTATTTATGTAATCTAACTTTTAACTTAGGATGTTCCCACTTTTAGTATAGTATATATATGATGATGATATGATATGATGCTATGATGATGATTAAAATGGATCCAAATATAAAAGCAGAGAGGTCTATGACATGGAGTGGACAAACGGTCCGAACTCCAAAATATTAAGGACTTAAGACTTCCTAACACCAAGAAGAAATGAAATAAGAAAAAGATCCGAGAACAATCACTTGTAAGAACGAACATGTGAAGTTATGGATCAAAGAATATGAGGGCAGCACCTAGCCCACACAAAACGAAATAACTAGTAGGCCATGAGCACAAACATTGTTGAATAAGGCTGTACTGTATTTTAGATGGTATTACAGTACAGAATTGGCCCAAAGTGAGCAAGGCTGATCCCAGGAAAGGTGAAAGAAGAGAAGCAATAAAGGGGCACTCATACAGCAACAGATGCAGGAAAAAGTTTGTCTTAGGCCTCCAATCTGATGATTCATCTCAAGAGGGTGCATGAGGGGAAAAAAAACATTGATGGAGGATACTAAGATAAAGGTTACTTGATAGCAGACTTGTCAAAAAAAAAAAAAAGTTATTTAGAGAAGAAGATTAGCTTCTTCTAGCCATCTAGAAGTTCCCTTTGCCAAATTAGTATGAAGCTCTTGCTGTCTTAGTGGTTGATAGGGAGGAAGTGCTTAAAATAATAGTTGAAGTTCTACTTGGGTATGAAGAGTCCCATGAAGCGCAATAGAAAAGGGCAGCATTAGGAGACTGCTAAAGAAGAAATTACAGAAGTAAAGCATGGAAAGTTGACAAGATAAGAAACTGGATAAAGCTCCATCACATGAAATATACGAGGAGCATCAAGTAGAAGACTGCATAATAAGATGGTTTAAACCTAGTTTTAGAAATGGGTTATGGTAAGAATGGTCATAGAAATGTATTTTGACGGGTTCTTGGTTGAATAGTTTCAGGACTGCATAAAAACTTCTCACAATTTGCATCTTTTTTCCTCTTTTTTCTGTTTTTTATTCCTTTATCATTATTTTTTAGGATAGTTTCTAGTTCTTTTTTTATATAAGCATCAACCAGAAAAGGTAAATTGCTGGAGTTGGGACTCAATCCTAGGTCGTCGATTGAAGGAAAGAACTTGAGTGCCCCTATATAACCAGTTCGCCTTTTGGCTTCTATAGTTCCAAAGAAGTGTTTTTATAAAATTTATATACCCATCCAAATAAATGTGTAAATATCATTCAAAAGAGCTAATGAAATCATATTAACAACAATGAAAAGCTATAAATTAACACTAGGAAAGGTAATGCATAACATGACCTTTTTGAGCTTATCATGAAGGTTCTAAAATACCACTACTTTCACTCTCTTTCTCAACGTGTAATTGTAACACAAATTTGAGGCACTACCCATAAAATCTGTTGTAAGTTGGAAATCAATAAGATCTCTGTAAAAGTAAACTAATATGAGAAACATCATAGAAATGTTCAACTCATTAAACGAATCATATTTACCTGATTTCTGCAAGTCGCACCACACTGACAGTACCCCGGGGTACATTCAGTGTTGGTTATTACGTTCAAGCATCTTTCTACACACGCACTTTCAGGATCACTTGCATCATATTTGCATTCACAGATAGCAATATCATCCTCTTTCAGTTTCTTATGCCTGTAAGACATTAGAACATTCCAATTAAAATCGACTAACTACAGCCAAGATGAGTGATAATTGAAAACCATTCAACTCCAAATCAAGGTCAACTAATCTAGGTATATGCATCTTTGAGGGCACAAGTTTTTTTCTTTTTTTTTTGGACATCAGAAGCTTCAATCTTGAAAGCCAAAAAGCTATAAATCACATAATTAAGAAGTAGGACACAAAATATCTAACGAATGAAACAAAAACTTATTTCTCTATCACAGAAAGAAACTAATTTTCTGTTTCTCATCTTTATAGAACAAGGAAAAAGATGAAACATAAGCATTATAAAACATTAGTTTCAACTCACAGAAAATTCTTCCTTTTAAGCTTGACTAGATATAATCCGGAGTTCAAATATCTTCTTTTACTCATTTTCTTGCCATTGAATTCATACTCCAGGCCATCCTTGGCACAACATGGAACAAGGTACAATAGTTTATCAAAGTTTAATCTCTATTTTTTTTAATCAATGGTTTATGAAATTTTTGTCTTAGAAGTGGAAACAATAGCAATAACCAATCACTTTTGCATAGTTATAGTATCCAAATCTTAGATACCCGAACCAACTTTTTGGACCATGACTAAAATCAATATGCCATGCAAGTGGTACTCACAATTGCAAACAATGTCACAATAATTCAGAAGTCTAAGCAACAAGTGTATGAAAATGAACTTCAAAATTTAAAGATTATCAAAAAAAAGAGACAAATAGTACGGTTAACTGGCAGGGAGATGATCATTAAAAGTAGCAAAGAAAGGATTTGAGCTCACTTTCGCCCTAAAAACTCATTTTGAGTAATATGAATAAATGGTGTTACTCCTTCTGGCAGTTGAACCTTCAAAAAAGAAGAAGGAAATAATTCACCTCATTACTTGATGTAAATAGAAATATAGAATGGCATATTGTAATGGAAAATCACTTATATATAAGCAAAGGGGATGCATTTATTATACAGGCTCCATAAACATTTTTATACAGTATTATCCTAGCAAATATCATGGGTAAGTTGTTGTTGTTGTTGTATCCTAGCAAATATAATGGTTAAGTTGTGGTTTTTGTATCCTAGCAAATATGCGACTGATAAATAGGCAAATCAAATATCATATATATGTATATATTATGAAACCTTGACTTTAAGACTTACTTTTGTTACTTCTTTACTTTTATTTTGTGTTTTGATGAATATTCGGTTTGGATTAGGGTTGGCTTACCTATTGGTGAGTTAGATGTCATCATGACCTTGGTTTTTTGGGTCATGATGAGTTCCAAAGTGAATATTGTCTTGTGTCAAGTTGCATGTTCTTTCAGGCTTCACATGATGTAAACAAAGGACGACCTGTGTCTTTCTTTCTAATTCTAAGATCTCCTTTAATGATCTTCCTTTATTTCTCTCTTTCCATTACTCTCATTGTCGCTTGGAGCAGGTACCTTAGAAATACAAAACACACAGTAGGGCCTGTTTGGCCGTGAAAATTATGAGTATTTGAAAAAAAAAAAATTTGTTTCAAAGTGATAAATGATATTTTGTTTGTCCATGAATACAAATTGGAGTTGTTTTTTAATTTTAGTCAGTGATTTAGAGTGAAAACATTTTTTTGGTGTTTCTCAAATTTCGAAATTTTCCAAATTTTTATTCCAAACGTGATTTCCAAATTGAACTCTGAAAAAAAGTAAAAATACTCATGGCCAAACACTTACTAAGTCCATGCAACATCACACTTTTAAATTTACAACATGCTTGAGAAATAGTGAGTAACAAAACATGAACTTAGGCATACCACATTGCTTTTGTCTTCATCTGAATGCAACATCTATGCAACCTATGTCAGAAATCTGGAAACTCAAAAAACTCAACATAGTAAAAGGTTTTCATCAGTTTCATACCCAAGCACAAGATCACACACAACCCAAAAACAAAAACAAAAAACTATTACATATGAATAAATTAATATTAGAGAAGTCTTGTTTCCCTCTACCAAGAATTCGGACCCACAAAAGAGCTTACAACAACAACATACCCCCGTGAACCCACAAAAGAGCTTGAAAAACAAAATAATTCAAAGGCGAAATTTCTCAAAAACAGAATTAACAATGCCCAACAACAACATACCCCGTGTAAGGACTACCCAGTGGGGTCTGCGGAAGAATTACCAATGCCCGTACAACAACAACAACAACATACCCAGTAGGTGGGGTCTGGGGAGGGTAGAGTGTACGCAGACCTTGCCACTACCTCGTGGAGGTAGAGAGGCTGTTTCCAGGAGACCCTCAGCTCAAGAACATCAAATCTAAGTGACAGGAGAGATATATATAAAACATAACAGCCAATACAAAAGATAGTGTATAATCAACAAATGAGACAATAACATCAAGAAAGTAATGTGAGGAGTGAAACGCAGTAAACAACATAAGGCTAGGACTACTCCAAACGCTAACAACCCATACCCTCGCAAGGGAAGACAACACGCTAACCCTACTAACCTTCAACCTTAATACACGACCTCCACTCCTTCCTATCTAGAGTCATGTCCTGGGTAATGTGAAGCATAGCCAAGTCTTGTCTAATCACCTCTTCCCAATACTTCTTGGGCCTACCTCTACCCCTCCGCGTACCATCTACCACCATTACCTCGCACCTCCTCACTGGGGCGTCTGCGCTCCGTCTCTTCACATGTCCAAACCATCTCAGTCTCGCTTCCCTCAGCTTGTCCACCACAGAGGCCACTCCCACCTTCTCCCGGATAACCTCATTCCTAATCTTGTTGCTCCTAGTGTGCCCACACATCCATCTCAACATCCTCATCTCCGCAACATGCATTTTTTGGACATGTGCGTTTTTTACTGGCCAACACTCCGCTTCATACAACAAGGTCGGTCTAACTACCACTCTGTAGAACTTACCTTTAAGTTTCGGTGGAATTTTCTTATCACACAATACTCCAGAGGCAAGCCTCCATTTCATCCAAGCAACCGCAATGCGATGTGTGACATCATCGTCGATGTCACCACTCCCTTGGATTACAGCCCCAAGATACTTAAAACTTTTCTTCTTAGAAATGATCTGTGCGGCAAGTCTCACTTCCACATCTGTCTCATCCAACACATCACTGAATTTGCACCCCAAATATTCTGTTTTGGTCCTACTCAACCTGAACCCTTTGGACTCCAGCGTTTGTCTCCACACCTCCAACCGCGCATTAACTCTGTCCCGCGTCTCATCAATCAGTATTATGTCATTCGCAAATAACATACACCATGGGACCTTCTCCTGAATAGACCGCGTCAACTCATCCATCACCAAAGCAAATAGGAAAGGGCTTAGGACTGATCCCTGGTGCAGCCCCATCTCAACTGGGAAATGTTCTGAGTCTCCTCCAACT
>JAJOOF010017225.1:0-14076 GCA_029582545.1 Solanum lignicaule | reverse complement strand
ATATATATATATATATATATATATATAAAAATTAAATCGAAATTGCTTGTGTTTGCTGGACAATTTGTAATGGACAAACACATAAAAAGGTGAGCCATCATACATGTATTTATTTTTGAAAAAATTGCACAAATCTCAATTTTAGTTTACTTATTATCATTATCCCTTATATGTTTTACAAATCATAAAATTCCTAATTTTCGCGCATCAGATTAGTGTATCTCGCACATCATATTAATTTATCTCGCGTATCAGATAGTGTATCATTTATAAAATTTACAGATTAGTGTATCATGTATAAAATGTATTATCTTACTTAACGATTAATGTATCTCGCGCATCAGATTAATGTATCAACGCTTATATTATTATATCCGTTTTGAGGGATTTCTGTAATTATAAAATTTTAAGGGATAAATTGTAATTCTACCTTAAAAGTATGTGATTTCTGTAATTTGCCTTTTATTTTACTAACAATGCATTTTGTTTAGTTAGCTATTATAGCAAAAAATAAAATAAAATACGTTTTTAGTTTTAACTATTTAATTTTCTTTTAATAAAATTATTTATAGTCATATAAGCACTCATGACTTAATTAACATCATTCTTTTTTTTTAAAAAACGTTTATTTTTAAATTTGTGTCAAATTAAATACATCACATAAATTGAAACGAAGAAAATAGAAATTAATAAAAAGTAATATTTTAGTCGTATCATTTCATGTGACATTTTTAAATTCGTCATAAAAAGAATGTCACCTTAATATTAGTTATAAAATAATTTAACTTTAATTTGTTATTTTTACATTTAATAAAATTATTTACAGCCACACAAATATCTAAGGAATATCTTAGACCATAAGTTTCTAAATTTTCTCATCTTTTTACTTAATCATCGCGTCAAATCTAATGATGCCATATAAAATTAAACGGATGGAGTAATAAACTGAATCTATTATACTCCTATATCTTTACTTTTGTTTTTCTCATATGTATTTACTTGTTCCTAAGGGGTTGTTTGGTAGAGTGTATAAGAATAATGCAAAATATAATGTATTAATGCTTGTATTAGTTATGCTTAGATTTTTTTTATGCAATGTTTTGTTTGAAGTACTAAAAATATCATACACTGTATAATTTTTTTAAAACAATATTTATTTAAAAAAGTGCCCTCCACAAATATAGTGGAAAGGATGTAAAAAAGTTTCTGAGGGACAATTATGTCTTTAACCATGCTAATGCTTGCATTAGAATTCATTTCATTACTAATGCATTGAAATTCATGGTATCAATAATACAATGCATAACACACAATAGAGTGTATCACTAATACAAGTGTTAGTTATAAATAGGTTGAAACATGTACCAAACAAGGTACTAGTAATACACAAAGTTAATTTCACGATCCGAGCCTACACCTTGAACGTGGCCGGCACTCGAGGACCATTGTTGGTCCCCAAGCGAACCCTCATCCTGGCTGACTACAAGCGGAAGACTAACTCAAGCATACAAAAGCTTAAAACTGAATTACAATGCAAAGATTTTCTCAAAATGAATAACTTAGAATATAATAGAATATTCGACTATCCAAAAATAGGCAACTTAAGTCTTTAAAACATTTAACAAAATAAATGAAACAGACTTCTCAACTATACTGACTATCTATGAAGCCTCTAAATGACAAAGATGGAAGTCGGGACAAGACTCACGACATCCTGACTAAACTGAAAAGTAAATGAAAGTACAAGTGGAACCCTGCGGAAGCAAGGAGGCACACCATAGCTAACTTCGAACACCATGTGGTATCAACGAAGCTCCTGTTGATGATCTTGAATACCTGGATCTGTATCATGAAAAAATGCGGGTCAAATGGCTTAGTACGTGGAATGTACGAGCATGTAAGGGGAATTCTAAGCATAACATAAGCTTGAACTTGATAAAAAGGAAACGTACTTACCTCTTTTCAACTTACTCAACTCAAGGAATACTCAAAACTACTCAAACTTACTCGACTCAGAAGGACTCAAGAATAAGATACTCAACTCAGTAATAAGGTTCTCAACTCAGTATAACTCAACAATAAGATACCCGACACAAGATACTCAACTCAAGATACTCAACTCAAAATACTCAACTCATGATACTCAAGGATAAAGCAATAGTAAAAGATGCAATATATATGGAAAGTTGTAAAACTGTAGATAGGAACTCAATGTATTGAAAAATGCAATAATACTCGGTGTGTATATAAAAATACAATATAACTTTGTGGGAGTTTCTCTAACCAACAACCACCACTATGAGCCTAAATGATGATACAACGTCTTGCCCATGATGCCAAAACTTTCATATACTTTGCCGTCATATATAACGCCTTAATTAAGTGGATCCACTAGTCAATGCTAAAAAGCATTAAGGAATCATCTAAAAAGAATGACCTTTTCTACCCACTGGCTACATGGTTTATGGGTGTTGTGAGTTATCTGAACTCTTCCCCATATCAGTGCTCAATACTACTCCGAAAATATACTAGCTCATATGTTTGAAAACATAACTTTTTCTGTGTTTTGAGATTATTACGCAAAAATCTTTCTCTTAAAAGAGATGGTACTCAAATTGCTTAAAACTCTTTTGGAAATCTCAGTTTCCTCTCATCTTAAATGTAAAAACATTTACTCTTGGGAATACTTAGTTCCCATATATCATTTTAAAGAAAATAAACTCAACTCTACTCTTTCTCAACTCAGTGCTCAAGTCTTTAAAACAAGTTTTAAAACAATTTATAGAAAGACTTTTTAAAATAGGGTTCATGCCGAATTATGGACATGAATTACTCAATTCAAGGTTTTCAATAACCATGCATAGAACTCAATACTTGGAACTCAAGAACTTCAATTATACTACTCATTTCAAGAATGCTCAACTCAGAGGGTTCAAGCGGAATTATGGGCATGAACTACTTAACTCAAGGACTCAATGCTACCTCTCATCTCAAGACTGCTCGACTCATAGGGTTCATGCGAAATTATGGGCACGAACTACTCAACTCAATGACTTCATGGGTAATATGTAATAGTCACATGATTAGGAATAAAATCTCAAAAGGGATTAGGAGTTCAATACTTAAGACTTAGAACTTGAAGATACTACTCCTCTCAAAGATACTCAATTTATGGATTTCATACAGAATTATGGGCATGAACGACTCGACTCAAGGATCTACATAACAATATGGAACTCATGTATATGACTCGTCTCATTCTCATACTTACTTCCTCAAAACTTAGCTCAAATCAATAGTTGATCTCAAAGGATTCACAATTGAACTCAAAGACTTTCTTGGACTCTACTCTTAACTCTCTCTTGAATTTGAATTATGAATTCAAGAGTTATGATTCATGATACGAAGGATCTCAATAAAAATATAGCAATTCGTTAATTAGGAATAAAACTTTTAAAAGAAACATGAATTCAAGAACTCAAAATCAACTTATCTCAAGAATAGTCAAATCTAGGGAAAGTGTCCTAGATTACTCTTTTACTGATTTGAAAGTAGATGTAGCGCGTGAGGACGAACTAGTCCAACACTATGATAGCCTTACATACCTTGAATAACAAGGTTCTTGAAGAATCTTGAAGAAGAACTTGATTAGAAGCCTTGAAACCCAAGCCTGAAGGTAAACAATCAAGAAAACCTTTCTTGAGATTCTTGAATTAGTTTCTTGAAATCTCTATGGCCAAGAATTATGATTTTCATTAGTGAAGATGAAAATCTGATTGTGTTGAGTCTTTTATTAGTCAAGAAATTCGTTTATGAATTTCTTGGAGGTAAAACGACAAAAACAACTCTTTTTTAATGTTTTCCCGTCGGCAAATTCGTAACAGCACTGTATAGGTTACTAAAATAGTCATAATTTTTTACTCAGAAATTGGATTGACACGAAATTGATGGCGTTGGAAAGTAGATTCAAATACCTTTAATTGGATAGGTTATGGCTCACGTAACTCTTTATATTCTAAGAGATATGAGCGTTTGAAGTTGACTCAAGTAGAATCTTACATCAAAATTTAGTCGATAAGGAAACTTCAAGAACACTTATCAAGAATTCATCAAGAACTTAAATTCTTAAATTTCAAGAACGAAATTACGCTGAATAAATCATGATTGACGTGTGGGTGAACGAACCCAACACTATGGAAGGTTACATACCTCTTAGGGATCAAACCCATAGCGAAAATCCGCAACAAAACTCAAGAACCTCGACAAACGCCTTGATCCTCTCCTCTTTTCTCCTCTTCTCTTCTTTTCTCTTCTTGAACTCTCAACTAAAACCCTAGTCGTATATTAGGATTATAAAACTGAACCTAATAGGACTAGACCCTTAAAACCTAACTAAAAACAAATTAAATCTGATTGGATAAGGAAAAGACCAAAAAACCCCTCACTATTTTCGGGTAACTTTCCTTATTTGGACAGCCTGACTTCAAAATGACATATCTCACTCATCCGAACTCGAAACTTAGTAAACTCGGTGGCATTGGAAAGATAATTCAAAGAGCTTTCCTACAGTATCTAGTAGAACACCTAACTCATCCTGAGCTAGGAGTTATGGTCGTTTGAAGTTGACCCAAAACTCATACTTAGCTTGACTTTGCAAAATTTCAGATTTTGCTATTTCCAATTTACTTCTTTTTGGAACTCAAGGTGCTACATATAGTGACCTGACCTTAATACTTAAGAAAAATTTAAATTCCTTGGTAAAAACTTACTCACTACGAAGGATGGTTCAAGTCTTAGCTCAAAAAATTTCTTGGGTATTACAGTTAGTTCATACATTATTTTCTTCAAAACAATCTACTAAACGACTCCTAATTATATTAAGATAAGTTTTCAGGAATACTAAATGAGTAAATGTAAGGACATGTTCCATCATTACGAGTGAACTAGTTGTGAAGAAAAATAACAATAGCCAGTTCGGGCCACTAAGATTTGGGCCGCTATAGCGAGATTGAAGGAATGATTGGCCCTCTATAGTGGGTTAAGTCACTGTAAATCTAGAGAAAGCCTCCCAAATCGCCTATTATGATCAAAGAGCGTTTTGGAAAAGGGAAAGCTCGACCTAGGGAAAATTTAAGTTGTTTTCATAAACAATCTTCAAAAAGAAGAGCAATTTGATCCCTTACTTTTGTAGTTCGATTCCTAAGCCTCAGAGAAGGTAATTGTGACCCGACGAGAGGGTTTGAGTTCATTCTAAAGTGGGAAAAATTCAGGTTTATAAGGATTTAGGGTATAAAACCTTAGGTTATTTATAAAGACATTTCTTTTTTATTTATCGTAATTCACTTATATAACCATGAAATTAATTGTTTTAAGTGAATTAATGGTGGAAAAATCCTGGTTGGGGTGGAATAATGAAGAGGTTGGACTAGGGTTAGAGATTTGAATATAATTCAGAAATATTTAGCCGTATTGTGATATATTTTGTTCTTGTGTTGTTATTTTAGTGTCACGATCCAAAAATGGACGTAATGACACTCGTCTTATCCCACCTAGACAAGTCAGCCTATAACCCAACTAATATGATAAATACGAAAGTAAAATAAGAAAAAGAGACTAATATTATCTAATAATGCAAAAATTGTCACGTCTCGAGCCTACACCCTGAACGTAACTGGCACTCGAGAAGCATTGCTGGTCCTTAACTGAATCCTTGGCCTGGCTCAATACTCAGCGGAAGACTTACTCAACAATATATAAACTTTTTTTTAAAAAAAGGTTTAACTCAAATGTCTCAAATACATAACTCAAAATATTTAAAATATTCAACTAACCGTAAGAAGGTAACTGAAGTCTTAAAATTGAACCGATCAATCCACACCCCTAATTGGGATAATTCATTTGTAGTATAGGCTTGCATGTTAAACATTGTGGATGATGCTTAAGAATCATTGATGGTTCAAATTACTAGAAAGGTGTGATTACTCAGTTATGACTTATTGTGTTGAGGTTGTTCATGTTTATTGTGCATTCAACTCAGAGAAAAGACTTAGAGTCCAGACTATGTTATACTTGTGATTGTAATTGTATGTTATTTATTTTGCTAGTTCTGGTTACTAGGTCAAGTTGATGACCGGAGGTCTGGTGCATAGTTTAGATATTAGGATGAGTTATGGTTGTTCTGTGTTTAAAACATATGTGATAAGGGGGAAGATTGAGTCAAGATGGTTTAGTAAGATTCTTACTGGTGATCTACTAAGATAGGTCAATAGCTAGGGTGTTCGTTTGAAAATTTATGGGAGGATAGTAGGTTGGTTAACATTGCTAGTAGTGGTCTTGTATTAGAAAAATATCTATGTGATAGAAGGGTTAGGATATGATTTGATAGAAGGGTGGCATAAAATTCAGGCTTGGGAAGCCTTAGAGTGGCAAGAGAGTCGAATTTTGAAATATTAAAGTTGTCAGCGAAATGAGGTAGGAAGTTGGGATCAAAGTGTACTAGTTTATGAGTATTATACATGAGATGGTAAAAACATGTGGTTAAAGACTTGATGTAATGTAACATTCATATTGTATGTTTTATTCTGAATGTCTATCTTATATTATGTGGTTGATTCGGATCGACCGATGATACCTAGTAGTACGTGCTGTTTGTACTGATACTATTCCTATTATGCCACTTGGCATAATCTGATTGCAGGGTCAGTGATATTTCATAGATGAAGAAGATGGTAATCTTCGGCAGCTTTTACTCTTCTTTTTCTTATGGTGGGAGTTTTGCCTATTTTTTTATTTTATATTCTCTTAGTATCACTTTGTAGACAATAAAATTCGCGTCGAGAAAAACAATAATCAAGAACGAAAAATTATGTAACAATCGTTTTATTATTTCAAAGTGTGAGTGTTACAATCTCTATGATTCCTTTAAATACGCCTTTTCGGATATAATTCAATGGCTCTTGAGCTTGATCTTGATCTTGATCTTTAACTTTAACTTGATCTTGAACTTGGACTTGAACTTAAACTTGAACTTGATCTTGACTTCTAGTTGAATTCAAGGGCTTTGAGCTTGATCTTGAATTCGGTGTTCTTGATCTTGATTGTTCTTGATCGTGGTCGTTCTTGATCGTTCTTGAGACTTCAACTTCAATTCTTCAATTCTTGAATTCTTGAACTTGTAGCTTGTTGAGAAATCTGCGGCTTTTGATTCACGAGCTTTCTCTAGCTTTTCGTTAGAATTCTTGGTCCTCTATTATGAATTATGAGGACCCATATTTATAATTTTAAAATAGAGGAGTTGTGATTAAAAGAGGACTTCCTTCGGCCAATCAAATTTAAGTGACATGGCATATGGGCTTTATGGAGCGGGCTTTAATTAAATTCATATTTATTGAATTTAAATATTTAATTTAATTATATTAATCCATAATATTTATTTGGACTAATATATTTATGAATTTAATATATTCTGAATTATTTAATAGATTTATATTTAAATAAATTTTAAATGATTACAAATGCCTCCTGCTTCAAGTCTTGTCGAGATACTTTATTTTTCAAAGACTAGGCTTGAAGTATTAATTACATGACAATTATATACCATATATTTGAAATGCCATAAATTAATATACCACTTTAATATAATTGGACAAGAATAATTGAAGTGGATACATGAGCTCACGTGGCCACTTGGCTATATATATATATATTTTTTTATTTTTTTTTACTTTCCTCATCCAATTGGAATTAGGAGGTAATCTGTATATGATGGTTGCCCACTTTAAAATTGATCTATTTATGGCAAGGGCACAAATAAACAACCGCCTAGGATACGAATTATGAATGTTGACGTGGCAGGTGAAGAAATTAAATATGCATCTTATATTATGATGCAAATTTTAGCCCGAATTGTAGTTGTAGTAGGATAAAACCACCGCCTCAAAATCTTATTTTATGACGCCATTTAAATTCAAATTGTAGTTGAACTAAGAATTGTAGTCCAACTCAATTTCAAATTCATATATCTTTTCTATTGTCCTAGCCAAAAAGGATTTGTAATTGGACTAGGAGAATAATTTTATTCCCATCACATGACATCTATAAATAGAGACATTGTATCCACAATTTTCTTCAATTACGGATTGTGAGCTACAAGCCTACGACGAAAGGGGCATAATTCAAGGTAATTTTCTTCCCTTTTTCTGATTTTCGTCACTTCTTTACAGCTTGACACGTCTGTCGTAGAAAATTCATATCTCATTGTAGAAAAATCGAGATCATGAACGGTTTGATAATCCAGAAACTAGACTTCTCGATCTCTAACATATCCAAAATTCAGAATTTAATACATTCCGAATCTTTTTAGATGATTTTTTGAAGTTAGCTCTAGATTCTGCCATGCTGAAAATTTCAGAATTGTGCGGCTTTACTAAAACTCTCGTGTCTTGATGTAGGAACGACGAAATCACAAGCCGCTTGATTATTTCGAATCTAGGCACAAAGGTCTTCAACATATCCGAAATTCAAATTTTAATACCTTTAGAATCTTTCTCGATGATTTTTTGAAGTTAACTTTAAATTTTGTCATGCTGAAAATTTCAGATTTGTATGGCTTTACTAAGACTCTTGTGTCTTGATGCAGGAACGACGAAATCACAAGCCGCTTGATTATTTAGAATCTAGACACAAAGGTCTACAACATATCAGAAATTCAAGATTTAATATCTTCAGAATCTTTCTAGGTGATTTTTCGAAGTTAACTTTAAATTTTGTCATACAACTGATATTCTTAAGGCGAAAGAGGATAGATACACATCCCCGCCCTAAGAAGGTAATCTAAAGGTATTCTTTAAGGCAAAAAGGGAATGGATACGCATCCCCGCCCTAAGAAGGTAATCTAAAGGTATTCTTTAAGGCGAAAAGAGGATGGATATGCATCCCTGCCCTAAGAAAGGTAATCTAGACGTATTCTTTAAGGCGAAAAGAGGATGGATACGCATCCCCGCCCTAAGAAAGGTAATCTAGAGATATTCTTTAAGGCGAAAAAGAGGATGAATACGCATCCCCGCCCTAAGAAAGGTAATCTAAAGATATTATTTAAGGCGAAAAGAGGATGGATATGCATCCCTGCCCCAAGAAAGGTAATCTAAAGATTATTATTTTTTCAAGGCGAAAAGAGAATGGATACGCATCCCCGCCCTAAGAAAGGTAATCAAAATGGTGTCAAGACTTGAAAACTTCAACTTTCATACTTGAATAAGTTGAAGACCTCAACTTGCAGACTTACAGAATTTGAAGACCTCAACTTGCAGACTTGAATTTGAAGACTTAAAATTGTAGACTTAAAGAATTTGAAGACTTTAACTTGCAGACTTAAAGAATTTGAAGACTTCAACTTGCAGACTTAAAGAATTTGAAGACTTCAACTTGCAGACTTAAAGAATTTGAAGACTTCAACTTGTAGACTTAAAGATTTCAACTTGCAGACTTGAAGACTTCAACTTGCAGACTTGAAGAATTTGAAGACTTCAACTTGCAAACTTGAAGAATTTGAAGACTTCAACTTGCAGACTTAAAGAATTTGAAGACTTCAACCTGTAGACTTAAAGATTTCAACTTGCTGACTTAAAGATTTCAACTTGCAAACTTGAAGGACTTTGAAGACATTAATTTGCATACTTGAAAGATTTGAAGACTTCAGATTGTGTACTTGGAGGATTTGAAGACTTCAGCTTGCATACTTGGAGGATTTGAAGACTCCAACTTGTATACTTGGAGGATTTGAAGACTTCAATTTTAAAGAAACTTCAAGCATGTTGTTAACGAAACTCATATTTTTTAAGGGTTTACCCCCATCTATTGACCAATCAATACTTCGTACAAGACTAAAGTTTGATGCAAGTTTATCATAACTTTAACTTTCATGTGATAGATCAAGTGGGAACATGTGGTTTTTTGACACTCATGCAACTGAACTTAGGATATATTCTAAGCGCCTACGTACCTCAATGAAGAGGATCAAGTCACAAATTAGTTCTGGGGGAGGGGGGGTGAGTGATTTTTTTTTGTTGTGCCGTACACAGTTTATACTCTTGCGGGCCAGGAGTGACATGCAGTTTAGGCTCGTACCTTAAGGAGCATCATCTTACTTCAAGGGTAGTACCTTTTTAGAAATTTTGCATTAATAGAACGATCCTTATGCCATCTGCATCAACAAGCTTGTAATCACCATGTAAATATGCTTCTTGTATGACATATGGTCCATCCCACTTTGAGGTAAATTTGCCCCCAGACTTGTGCGATGTAATGATTGGTCTTCTTACCGCGAGAACTTGGTCTCCAACTTGGAAGCACCTCAAACGAACCTTCTTAATGAAAGCACGAGATAGACAAGCTTGATAACATTCAAGGTTTTGTTGGGCTTCTAGCCTCATTTCGTCAAGTGCTTCTAACTCAGCAAGACGCAATCGAGCATTTTCTTCTTCAGTGATCCCTTCTTGAATAGCAAGTCTTAAGGAAGGTATTTGACGCTCGAATGGTAGGACTGCTTCAACACCAAAAGCGAGTGAATATAGTGTTGCTTGAGTTGGAGTGCGGTACGTCGTCCTATATGCCCACAAAGTTTCTTCCATTCTTTCATGCCAATCCCGTTTGGACTTGGAGACAACTTTCTTAAGGAGGTTGCATAGAGTCTTATTGAATGCTTCAGCGAGACCATTGGCGACAGCATAATACATAGAAGATTTACGCTGCTTGAAACCAAAGAGATCACAAATTTTGTTCATTAACTTGTTATCAAATGGCTTGCCATTGTAATTTATATTTAAATAAATTTTAAATGATTACACACTTGTACCTATTTTAAACTAGTAAATTAGGAGGATTTTCATGTATTTTTTTCTAAAGTTTTCTATTGAAATAAAGGTCAAGACAGACTTTTTCATTTTATTAAGGCAATATATCATGTTTCATTTTACTTTTCCATTTTCAATTTTAAATTGAGTGACAAGGATTATTCTACCTAGGTGTTGGAGTAGGTGCCTATACAACACAATCGGTTGGGTTGTGACACTAAGAGGTTGTTTGACATTGTTGTTAGGAGGTCTAAAACATTTATTTTGAGTTTTTTTTAGAAAAAAAAAAAAGGTGTTTGGCCAATCAATAAAACAATTTTTAAGTAGAAGCAAAAGCAGTTTTTATGTTGTTCGAAAAAACTAAAAAATTTTGCTTCTTTAAAAAAAAACTGAAATAGAAAATTATTTTTTTCAAGACCAAAATACCCTTGCCATATATACATAATTATCAGTATATCTCTTATATTTATTTATTTTTGTGGTAAGTTTTCGTATGTAGTGATTTAATTATGTTTTAAAATTTATTTTGCTTGATATTTTTAATTATATTTAAATCATCATATTAATATATATTAATATTTAGTTTTTTAAATTTATTTATGCATAATATTGATTGAAAAATTGAATATGTACATTTAATTTAATACACAAAATAATTAAAAAAATTATAACAAATATATAAATTAAATTCTCTTTATAAAAAAAATCTAAATATTAAAAGTGTATTGATACCTATCCTTTTTCGTAATTTGACTCTCTAAAACACCTTTTATAAAAGTTTTTTTTTTTTGGTTTCCCACCAGTTGTTCGGTACCCACATTGGAGCCCGACTAAATCTGGATTCGCACTGGAAGTCTCACATTGGATGGTAAGACGCTCCCTAACAAAGGCGACTCTGTACCCAGGGTGACTTGAACTTGAGACCAGATTAAGGATGAAGGAGTACCTACTACTCCACCACTACCCTTGTTAGTAACTTTTTATAAAAGATTAGTCAAATACAATAAGCTTATCAAAAACCGTTATCAAATGAATTAGTCAAACACAAATTAATTCTTTTTCAAAAATACTTTTAAAAAAAACTATTCTTAAAAAGTGCTTCTAAAAATAAGCAATTTTTAATAGCACCAACTTACAATTAACTCATTTATGAGAATGACATACCCGAATGATTACTAGAATGAATTTCAACTATTATTTCGATAGACTCAATATCTAACAAATATAAAATTAATTTCGGGATTATGATAAACAATCATATGAAAATGTTAAAAATTATTTGTTAGACAATTTTGTTTGATTACTTGTACATAGTGATAGTTTATTTTTCATTATTAATTAATTTATTATGAAAGGTAAAAAAAGTATAAAGTGGATTAATATTGTTAGACTTTTTATTTTTGACTAAAAAATTATTTTTTTAAGTCAATTCAAATGGGCTCATACTCCCACCGTTTTAATTTATTTGTCGATTTTGATTTAGCAGAGAGTTTAAAAAAATTAAAAGACTTCTGAGTTTTATGATTTTAACCTAAAGATATGTACAATATACCAAAATATCATATCCATAAATCTCGTAATCTTAAACAAGTCACATGAAAAATTAAAATAAAAAAATTGTCAAAAAATAGACATTTTTTAAAAGTTCGACTAAAAATATAATAAAACAAGAAAATCGAAACAAAAAGAATATTTCATTTTATATATACATTTTTCCTTATATAGAAGGGAGAGTTGTGAAGGACCAACATGGCTGCAAAAGTTGTACCCTTGGCTGCAAGAGTTGTGAAGGACCAACATGGCTGCAAAAGTTGTACCGTTGGCTGCAAGAGTTGTACCGTGCAATTTCAACAAATAGACAAGTAAGGGCATTTTCGTAAATTCAAGGCATAAATTGGTACTTCTTTCATAAGCCACCTGTTATTGCTTAGTGCAGTTTTTTTCCAATAGTTAACTCATTCCCACTTTCTCCATTTCATTCTACGTTATTCTTTCTGAAGCTCTTGAAATTGTAGAGAAAATACTATCAAACGTTCTTAATTTCTTTGATTCTTTCTTTATTTTGTCTATTTATTTACAGGAAATTAATAAATTTTGCGCTTTGCCATTGTTGAAATTTCCAAACACGCAGAAAGAGCAAATACAGTTCAGGTAACAATCTCTTTTCCAAGTTCAAATTTGAGTCGTATCATGTATGTGTGATTATTGCTCTGTTTCAGCTTCTCCTTGGGTTCTATCATTACCCTTATTTAGAAGAGACAGTTAGAGAGGACTAACATAGAATAAGAAAGTTGCACCAAAAGCAAGTTAAATTGTACTATTTTATTTTTTTCATACAGTACATGTACTTATAGATATATTATACAGAAGGGAAAACCGTCGAACACTTTTCAACTATTGCCAAATAGGGGTATTTTTGTCATTCTGCTTTCCCGTCTGAAAGTGATAAGCCAGGCAGGGAAATTATTATCACTTCAACTTTTCAAAGGCTGCATTGTGTACGTGTCTTTCTCTCTATGCATTCATCAAACACCTACTCTTCTTCAATTGACCTATAATTTTTAAGGCTTTAGGGTCATCCCCATTTTCCCCCCTGTGCTATACTTTTTGTTTCTGCTTTTGCTTGTGTCTTGCTTCCTTTTTTTTTTTATATATATACTAGATACAGGATCCGTGTTAGCACGGACTTAATATATGTTACTTTTTCTGTCGATTTTTATTGTCATGTTATATTTTTCAAAAATTAATTTGATTAATTTTTAAAGTTAAATTAGATTACATTAATTCGATATTTACAAAAAATAGATACTCAAGAACTATATGAAAAGTACTATAAATTATATTTTTTTGCATATCAATATGATAAAAAATACATCGTAAAATATTAGTCAAAGTTATTATCGTTTGACTCTAAAAAATTAAACTATGACAATTAAAAGTCAACGGAGACAATATTTTTTTGTTTCAATTTATATGACATAAATAGAATTTGGAAAGTCAGTTGAATTTTAATATGATACTTAGATATTTTAAGTCATTAACTATTGTAATTTATATTACTTATTTTACGTAAGTTTTAAATAATACTACTATGTTACTCTCTCTATTCCATTTATGTAAGTTATAATACTACTATGCTACTCTCTTTATTCCATTTATGTAGCACATATAGAATTTTGATAGTCAACTAAATTTTTACATGCCTTTTAACTTTTTAAATTATTAA
>JAJOOF010017214.1:0-10506 GCA_029582545.1 Solanum lignicaule | reverse complement strand
AGGGCCGTGTCCCTACTTATGTTTTTGTTTGTGTCTAAGATGGCCATGTGAGACTTAGACTTCCGCTGTGTGTTTTTAAAGTTGTTTTAAGAAGTTTAAATGTGTGGATGTAAATAAGTCTTTTTATTATTCCGCACTATTTCATTATTGAATGCAATGAATGACTATGTGGCTTGTATAAGACCCCTTCGGGGTCGAGTACGCCTTGTTACGACTTGGGGGTGCTCCCGGGTCGTGACAAATGGACTCCCTTCTCGCGGAGGGACCAACACCGGCGAATTGGATAAATAGTTCTTGATGGCATCAAAAGCAATTTGACATTCTCCGGTCCACTTGGTCGAGGCATCTTTTTTCAATAACTTAAAGATGGGCTCACACACCACGGTGGATTGAGCTATGAACCGGCTGATGTAGTTCAACCTTCCAAAGAAACTCATCACCTCTTTTTTGGTCTTCGAAAGAGGTAATTCTTGGATCGTCTTGATCTTGGAAGGGTCAAGCTCAATTCCCCTTCTGCTGACTATAAATCCCAACAGCTTGCCAGCTGGCACCCCAAAAGCACATTTGGCGGGATTTAACTTCAAATTGTATCGACGCAGACGATCAAAGAATTTTCTCAAGTGAGTCAAGTGATCTGAACTCTCGCGGGACTTGATTATGACATCATCTACATACACTTCGATCTCTTTGTGAATCATATCGTGAAAGATGGTTGTCATGGCCCTCACATAAGTAGCACCGACATTCTTGAGACCAAAAGGCATCACCCAATAATGATATACACCCCAAGGCGTGATGAAAGCTGTTTTTTCTGCATCTTCTTTGTCCATAAGGATCTGGTGGTAACCCGCATAACAATCCACAAATGACTGCATCTCATGCTTAGCGCAGTTATCAATGAGGATGTGAATGTTTGGCAATGGAAAATTATCTTTCGGGCTAGCTTTGTTGAGATCTCTGTAGTCAACACAAATTCTGATTTTTCCATCTTTCCTGGCAACCGGAACAACATTGGCTAACCAAGTCGGATATTGCGTCACTTCCACTACTTGAGACTCGATCTGTTTTGTAATCTCCTCTTTGATCTTCAAACTCAACTCAGGCTTAAATTTCTGAGTCTTTTGTTTTACTGGGCTGAAATCTAAATTGATCAGCAACTTGTGGGACACCATATTCGTGCTCAGCCCTGGCATGTATTTATAAGACCAGGCAAATACATCAATGTACTCCCTGAGCAAACGAATCAGGTCTCTTCTTTGGGCTTCAGTCAGATGGACACTGATTCTAACTTCTTTGACACATTCCTCATCTCCGAGATTCACAGTTTCAGTTTCTTCAAGATTTGGCTTGTGTTGATTCTCAAATTGTCGAAACTCCTCAGCAACATGTTCGGGTACCTCATTTTCTTCTTCATATTCCTCACACTTATCATCACCTGCCTCATTTCGTTTACTCGGTTCATGACATGACATGACATTGGTAGGTTTTAAATTAATACTAAAATCATAACCAAACAAAGTTAGGAAAGTAAAATATAAACAGATAAGTAAACAAACAAGTTTTGATAAAAGAGGGTTTTCATTTAAATTGAACCACAAGCATAAACTTTGGTCATGGCCGAGGGTCATTTTGCCTTTTTAAACATCACAAGGGAATTTAAAAGCTTCAAACAAATAATAATTGCATAAAGGGTGGGTCTCAGGCCTCTTCCGGACTACCACCGATTTTAAAACAAACGAAGGCACATGTCTTTTCTACCCAGATGAGCGGGAAATCAGGAGTGGTGTGGAGGTCTAGTTCTGCCATCGCTCCTCAGGTTCCGCGTCACGGATGCCTGATATCCCAGCCTCTTCCTCGATGACCGCATCAATCTCTTCAAAAAGACCCCAGATTCCTTCCCTGAGACCACCATCGATGACATTTTCTCGTACCAGAAATGATTGGTACAGATAAGGAATTGGCCTGACCAATGCTTAATCAATACTCTTATTCTTTATCTCTGCTTCGTCAGCATCTGTGGGGACATACCCCAAACCAAACTTTGCTCCTATGGCGGGAATTTGGATAGGCTCGACGATACCTTGAAAGTGCTTCCCCAATCCGAAACCTGGTTCGAAACCATTCTGGAGCATGACGGTAGCAATCATCTTGTACACGATAGGCATAGGAGGCTGTGGAGCCAACTCATCACCGGTGGCATTTACCAGCTCCACCGTGTAGAAATCACAACCTCGAGAGACATCATCAACGATCGATGCATACCCATTGGAATGACTCCATTCACCATAAATGACAAATTCCAGGTCCTTCCAAACAAACTTCATTAGTTGGTGAAGGGTAGATGGCACAGCCCCAGCCATATGAATGAACGGTCTTCCTAGAAGCAGGTTGTAACTGGTGTTGATATCCAACACCTGGAACTCGACGTTGAATTCCGCAGGACCCTCCTGAATATCCAAGTTCACCGCACCCAATGTGTCTCTTTGCACTCCATCAAAAGCTCTCACATTGACTTGGTTCTGGTGAAGCTTTCCCAAATCAAATTTTAGCTGCCTCATAGTCGAAAGTGGGCAAATATTAAGACCGGATTCGTCATCGACCAAGACTTGATTTATTATCTTGTCTCAACACATAGTGGTGACGTGCAGAGCCTTGTTGTGCATCTTGCCTTCAAAGGGCAGCTCTTCGTCACAAAAACTAATTCGGTGTCCTCGAATAACCTGGTTTATCATGGCTGCTAGATTGTCACTGTTGGTACCCACGGGCACATAAGTATCATCCAGAGCCCTCATCAACGCTTGCCTATGCAGTTGTGAACTCATCAACAAAGCCCATACAGAAATCTGAGCTGGTGTCTTCTTCAAATGCTTCACAATTGAATAATCTTTCGGCTGCATTTTCCTCCAGAACTCTTCGGCTTCAGCTTCACTAATCGGCATTTTAGTCTGATCCTTTTTCTGCCCCCCTTGGGCCAATTCTTTCGGTGTGTAGCACGTGCCAGATCTGGTCATGCCTTGAGTAACAGCCGTTTCAATCACAAATTTTGGTCGGGCAAGAGTTTCTCGTGGCACCAAGGAAACAGTCTTCTCGGGTGTCAGAATCACAAACTCTTTCTTCTCTATAATGCTTAACGAAGCTATAGCCCTTTCCAGTTCGTCGAGAGCAATCGGAACTATTGTCTTCGTCACGCACCAGTCATCATCTGTCTCTATCATTTGATAGTGGCGCCTCCATGATTTGGCAAAGGATTACTATTAACATTGGGCACGACCGTCTAAAGAGAGACCACATTCTGGTCAATTAGGTCTTGGATCTTCTGCTTCAGGTTGATACAGTCTTCAGTATTATCTCCAACACTATTGGAGTGATACGCGCACCTCTGATCAGGTCTATAAAACTTTGAACTAGTGTCAACCGGCTTGGGCCCCATTAGATTAATATATCCTGTCGCAGTTAATCGCTCGAACAGCTTTGTTCGGCTTTCAATAAACGGAGTGAAAATTCTAGCAGGCTTCTTCTCAAATCTGGGACGGGAGGGATCGTAATTGCCTTGTTGAGGGGCCGGCATTTGGCGATAATCTAGAGCATTCGGACGGGGGGATCGATATCTGGGATATGAGTTGGTTTGATAATTTGGTTGTGGAGCTTGGTAGTTCGAGGGGGTATTTTGGTAAAGTGGAGCTGGGGTTTGGTACATTGGGGGAGGCATTTGGTAATTTGTCTGAATGTTGGCACAGTTGGGGGTGGCATTTCGATAGTGATGAGGTGGAGTTTGGTAAACTGGAGGGGGAGTTTGGTAGATAGTAGGGGGAGTTTGGTAGCCAGGAGGAGGAGTATTTTGATAACTTGGAGGAGGGGTATTTCGATAACTGGTGGGAGGGGTACTTTGGTAATCAGCTTGTGCATAACAAGCCGGGTAGAAACTCTGTGAAGGTCGAGAACGACCTTGGTATGATGAGGATTTCCTTGGGGTCTTCTTCCCCTCATAAGAGATAGAGGACACATCCTCTCTTTTCTTCTTCAACAGGCCCGAAGATCCGGGCGAGGCAGCAACACGGGCAATCTTCCCGGTTCTCAATCCATCTTCGATAGTCTCACCTACCTTGACTATCTCAGCAAATTTTGCTCCAACGAGCAACATGATTCTGTCATAATATTCGGGCTCCTGCACCCGCACAAACACTTCGACAATTTCTTTTTCTGACATAGGAGGTCTAACTCTAGCTACCTCCTTTCGCCATCTATATGCGAATTCTCTATAACTTTCGGTCGGCTTCTGCTTCATCTTCTCCAAGGAGTAACGATCAGGAATGATCTCCACATTGTAGGCGAATCACTCGATGAAGTCCTTAGCCAAAGCGTTCCAGCTAGACTACTGTCTCGTTTCATGAGACGTAAACCATTCTAGAGCCTCTCCGCTCAGACTTCGGCTAAAAAGCTGCATTAACAAAGCTTCGTCTCTCCCAACTCCCACGAGTTGGTCACAGTAGGCCCTCAAGTGTGCCAAGGGGTTCCCCGTTCCTCCAAAGATGTCAAATTTTGGCACCTTGAACCCTTCCGGGAGGTCCAAATTCGGATGAATGCACAGGTCTTCGTAACTCAACCCGGCTACCTCAGGAATGCAGTTGAACTCCTTCATAGCTTTTCTAATTTCCTCCTTCATATTTATCTTGACGGTCTCTTCATTTGACCTCCACTCTCTCTCTCTCTACTCATAGTGGATTAGTGGTCGAGCTCCGAACCATGGGCGTCATGCTCATTGGGGACCGGTATTTGGAAAGTGGCATTTTGTGATAGTGGTGGAGCAATAGAGGAATTCTGGCCATTTAAAGGGGCGTGATAGTTTGGGGGAAAGTCAGGGGGCTGGTATATTGGTTTTCGTGAAGGAGGGAAGTGCGTGGGTTATTAGCGTTTTGGCTGTGAGGGGGTAGGCCAATTTGGTAGTTTGCATTGTGGGGAGGGAGTGGTGCTTGGAGGTTGTTATTTTGAGGAGGGGGTGGTGTTTGATAAGATGCTGAGGGGTAATGGGGGTTTTGGGTGGTAAGGTCAATGATTGAGAGATTACGAGCAGAGCTTAAAGGCGGGTTCTGAGCTTGTTCCACGTTAGGAAGGGAAGTTTGAGCTGGAGGTCTTCCGTCCGATTGAGCGTTGATAGCAAAAATCGGAGGAGGCAAATCGTGTTTTCTCTGCATCTAGACCCTCATCTCAGCAATTTGTTGCATCAACTGCACGATCAGTTCATTCTGATTAGCAAGAGCGGGTTGAGCCACCACGACATCAGTAAGGCTGGTTTCTTCGTTGTTATCACTCATTGCTGCTTTTCCCTTTTGTGAACTTTGATTGGGGAAGGAATCTGTAGGACCTTTAGATCTAGTGAAATAAGGATGATCAGTCAGCTTATCGACACAGACCGGTTCTAACTACCTGTTGAGAAAAACAACTCAAAGGCAAATCTATTAGTTTTGATTCAGCACAAATAATACAAAATATTAAATAGAAAGCAGATAAACACATAAAAGTTGTTTTGTTTGAGAATATGCTAACCCACGAATAATGGGGATTGACTTTTGAACAAGCAGGAATTTACTCGTTTTTATGCTGAGGTTGGTAACTCAGAAAGGATAAATTGCGTTGAGCTAAGGTCTTCTTGCTGCATTTTTGGGCGTTTGTTGATCTGAACTCAATGTTTCATTGTAGAATGAAGGGGAAAATAAAAAATTTAAAATATAGGGGCCGGGCCTTGAAAGGCTGCAAGTTTCATTTTCATTCATTCATTTCTTGAAGATTACAAGGAAAGTGAAAAACAGACAATAAAGCTCTTAAAATATAAAATGTGCCTCCACCCAAGTCATTCTTCTTCTGATTGTCGCATTAATCACAGGGGGTAAACTCATATGCTTCGAGGGTGGTTTTCTAATTCCCTTCCTTCCACCGTCCCTGAAGAGGAGGCCTATAGACAATTTCCTCCCCAGTATCTTCTTCAGTAGCTTCAGGTCCGGTGTCTTCGAGACCCCTGATGTTGGCCTCTTGGCTGAAGAAAGAGTGTTTTCTACATGGCTTCTGAAGCATCACGGTTATATCTTTGAGGGCATCGCGCTTCTTCCGCACATCAACTATCTCTTCATCTATAACAGCACATTTTGTCATCTTTGCTGCCAATTCCGCGTCTAGTGCCACATTTGTTGTTCGCGCGATTGCGGTGGCAAACTCCACTTCTATTCTCCTTTTTCTGGTTTCCTGGATCTCTTGTCTGAGCCGCTGTAAATTCATCCTCAAATCCTCCTCAGTTAGCATTATGTCGATACCCTTCCCTTTTTCCATCTTAGCAGCAATTTTACCTTTTCTGAGATGATAGAGTAATATTTCAGGATTTGATAGTAAGATTTTATTTCTGGCTGAGAAACTTAAGACTCATGGAATTTTGGTCGAACATTTGGTAGTGACTTGTATTTGGTATTGGGGAATTTTTTAGAAAATTTCCGAAAATAAGTAGGCTAAAAATGTCCTCATTCAAAGCAACATATCACATAAACAGTTAAGTCACACAAATATCGCGTCCTAAACATGCATGTGACCCTTTTATGTCCAGGGTAGGCTTAGCGATTTGAAGGATGTATTGCGCTTTTTGAAACAAATTGTTGCATCCCCCAAAATAAGATTCATAAACAATAGAGAATTCATTACAAAGTTAAGCAAAGGGATACATCTTTTAGGGAAGGGATAAACTGCAAATACAAGAACATCAATCCTACGCAGGGGAATAAGATAACTAAAATGCTGAAAGACCTGCTCCTCCTCTTGCTTTTTCCACTTCTTCACGAATGAGGAACTTGCTGGTTATCACATGCGGCTCAGCGAACACAGCTTTGGAAGACATCGACACGCCCTGGAGGGTGTTAAGCTGATCATCCAAGTTCAAGTCCAAACGTATCAAACAGGCTCTCGCGTCAGCTAACTCTTGCGTGGCAAAGGCTAATGCCCTTTGGCTTTCATATTCTCGATGCTGGAACTCTTGTTCCCTACTCAGGTATTCTTGCTCTCTACGTTGAAACTCTTGCTCTCTTCGGTCCCATTCCTGCTGAAAATGGTAGGCTTGAATTTGGAGCCTTACCTGGTCATCTTCAATTTGTCGGCCCGTGCGTGGCGTCGGGTCAAGTGTACCACGCAGATTATCCTGCAACCATTTTTTGTATTCATCCACATACCCGGCTTCATATCTATTTTCTGCCATGCTCTCTTTTAGGTTGACCCGTCCAGCCCATTCTTGACAAATATCCTTGGCGTAAGGTATCTTGTCGCACCCGTTGTAGTCAAAGACGTAGCGGCTAGTGTCTCCTTTGAAAGGTAGAATCTGTCTTCTGCCGAATTGCCGCATTACCCTGCTAGGATTGTAAGGTCGTACCCCTCTAATGCCAGGAAGGATTAGGAAAGGACACTTAGCCCCCTGAATAGCTATTTTTTCTGACATGAAACCTTGAAACATCCATTGTATGTTTCCATCTTTTATGTCGTGGAAGACTTTAGCCCATGCTTCCCTAGTGCTGTGGATCTTGAACCTGTTGTTGCTCAAATGAAACTCGTAATGGTCGAGGTGGCTTTCTTTTTGTGGTTCGACCAATTTCTGTTTCTGAGTCTCGTATGTCTTCACTGGATGTTTAGACATCCACCACTGTAGCAAGATATTACAGCCTTGAAAAAATGGAAAACCGTTTTTGCATTGACCCAAAGATCGGTAGATGTCAGCCAGAATGATCGGGGCTAGGTTGAAGTATTTCTTAACTTGGCATTTCTTACCAACACCCTCGAAGATGGCGTGTGTAACCATGACAACCCGAGTATCAATTTCATTCCCTTCGCTTTGAGGGAATACCATCATCCCTAAGAGGCATACGGCAAATGCTAGAGTTTGAGTTTGACTCCAGCTACTGTGACTGTGAAACTCATTCGGAAAATTCTTATAATAACTCTCGTGACCCCATCGTTCATAGAAATTCACAAATGGAATACTCAGGGTGTTTAGCCAATCTGCATTTAGCAATAACATCATATTTTTTAGTTATGTGCTGGTCGGTTTATCCGGTAGCAAAATGTGATGATCTGGATGTTTTTTCCTTTTATGGCATGTTCCGACGTTGTCTAGGCAATCTTTGATTTCTTCAACAATTGATGTCATTTCAACATCTCCGAAGCGAAACACCATCCTCTCATCATTCCAAAATCGAGTGACCACCTCAATGAACTTAGGCCAGACTCTGAGATTCATTATCGACGGGAGGTGACCTAAGTGAATGGAAAGTTCGCTTTTCTGATATGCATTGAGATTGTACCACCATACACGGAGGAGGTTTGGCGTCTCGGTGACCATTTTGAAACTCAAGTGTTGCTTAGCCATCTACAAAAGCATACAAATAATTAGATACCACCCAAACCCAAGACACAACATTTTGTCAAGTAGCGCATACATCCTTCAAACACGTAAGTATGAGCGTCCGTTCGGACCGTGGGCCCTTTGGACTCAAGGTGGTTTTTCTAATGGACCCGACACGCCTTGAGGGTTAGGTCATCTTAATCCAATGCACTAAATTTTTGGATTTAGTCTTGCTCTATCCTAGTATGACTAAGAGTGAGTTTTCTTTAAAGTGGATTGGTGACCCAAGCGGACTACTTGGGCTGGGACAATTAACGACCGTTGACTATCCAGTAGCCAACTACATTCGTCAGAGTGCCCCGAAAATAATTTGGTTAACAAACGACTGCGGCCCGCATAATCGTCATTTGAGTGGAAAATAAAAAATAAGCGTCGTTTGACGGGATATGTTATGTCATGAATGCAACAGTTTATAGCAATTTAAGCATATTAAGCACAAATAAATAATTCAGCAATTAATAATAATTAGTCAAATAGTCAATTCTTATGGTTAGAACTTAATTAACTCCCCAGTAGAGTCATCATTTCTGTTGTGTCGTAATTTTCCTAACCTTTAGAAAAATCACTTTTTGAAATGTTCTAAGTATAAAACAATTTGAGAAAAATACTTAGAAAAGAGTCGCCACTTAATTTTTTAAAGAAATCAAGAAAACTTATAATTTTCAAAGATTTAAACAGAAAAAATCATTTGAAAATATAAAAAAAAAAGGGTTCGGGGTTCAATTTACACTTCGAGAAGGGTTTAAGCATTCGAAGTGCCCGCTAACATGCGGTTGACCTGCGACTTGACTAAAATATATTTGACTATTTTTAGAAGAAATAATAATTTAACATAAAAAAAAAACAATAACTTATAATATATTTGATTAATTTAAACAAATGACGCATTTTATTTCATTTTAATTTTTAGAGGAAGGGATCCAAAATGATACATTTGACTCGAAATACAAGTGATTGGAATATTAATAAAACTAGATTAATTAGAATTTATTTAATTCATTTTGAAATAATAATTTAAACCAATTTAATAAATTAAAGCATGAATATCATTTTGAATTAATTGACTAAACTTTTTGAGAAAATGACTAAGTAAGCATTATTATATTTTAATTAATTATAAAGGTTTTGACTAATATTTTTAAAGTTTATTTGAGAAAAGTACTTTAACTTAAAACAATTTTAAAAATGAGTAAGATCTGATTAAGCAAAAAAGCATTAAAGAACATCTCTTTTAAGTACAAAAATTTTACTTAATTGAAGATATAAAATTTTGACCAATATACTTGATCACTAAAATAAATGAACACAAAACATGAAATGTATTAAAATTAAACCAACACAAAGAAAATGACTCATCTTTTGGGGAATTCATTAAGTTAATTAACAATTATAAAGTTAGAGTTGAACACCAAATAAATTATCACGATTAAATAATTAAAGAATAAGGGAGAAATTGAATTATGGGCCTCCTTTTTGGGCCAAATTTGTTGCCATTTTTGGGTTTAACCCAATTCCCCTTTTTGTATATATAAGCTGTATATCGGTGTATATTGGATGTATACAACCCTTTTTTCTTCTTTCCGAAACTTGTAGCAGCTTCCTTAACCTATAAGTCAGCTTCTCAAGACCTATATTGGCTTGCATTCCGCTTTGATTGACCAAAGAATCGACTCGAAGGGAGAGTTTAAAACCCCCATGGCCCCTTGTCATGCAAATAAGGAGATTTCGAGTCCAAAGGACTCTCATGGCGTTTTACGACAAAGAAAAGAAATGAATACAAATTAGTATATGATAAGAAAACAATTGACAATTAATAAGGCATACACGTAGTATTGACTTATATAATTAATAAACATAAACTATATACACATTATCAACCATGAACTAATAAGGAAGTGGGCAAATAACAACAACTTCATGAGTTAAAAAAAACGATAATCCAAAGTAGACAATCAACATGACAACATTTGAATACGACTAAAAAAAAAAGTGAAGAACCTAATGCCCAATAGAGGGACATGAGCTATCATAAGAAATGCACAAGTTGAATGTAAACAAATATTCAATAACGAGGAAGA
>JAJOOF010017198.1:0-10117 GCA_029582545.1 Solanum lignicaule | reverse complement strand
AGTCCTTCTATTAATGTACAATTCTTTTTGCACGTTGTACAACTAATTAATGCAGTCAAAAGTTAATGTACAAAATTGTATGCATGTTGTACAAGAGTATTAATGCAGTGTTGGTCCTTTCCAACTCTCACTTCTAAATAAGGATAATACTTATGTTGGACATTCACTTTTTTTTTAAAAAGATATTTATTTTATTAACTTAATTTTATATAAAATTTAATTACTAGTATTTTATGTGATTATTTAATGATAAGATTTAGTATCAAAAGAAAACTATAAGTTTATTTTAATTTGCTAAAATAAAAATATACTACACCCGTCCACTTTTATTTGTCATGTTGCGTTTTTCAAAAGTCAATTTCACTAATTTTTAAAGTTAAATTATATTACATTAATTTGATATTTTAAACAAAAAAATTAGATATTCAAAAACTATATTAAAAATACTATAAATTGTAATATCTTGCATATCAATATGATGAAAAAATACATCATTAAATATTTATCAAAGTTCTTATAGTTTGATTCTAAAAAAAGGAAATTATGACAATTAAAAATGGACGAATAGGGTAATTTTTAGTATGAGAATCAAGTACTATAATAAATGGAGAGAGTACAATGTTTAAGGAATGAACTTCTTTTTGAAAAGGATTAAAGAAAAAAAATAAAACAAATGAATTGAAATAGAAAGTTTACTTTTCCAATGACTTATAATTAATAGGATAATATGTATAAAATTATTATTCTCTTTCTTATTTTTGAAAAATATTGCAAATAAATATGAATAAATAAAAATGAATGGTGAAAATTAATATTTTGTGCTTGCTACTCTCCATTCAACTTTCAAGGAACTGATTTTTCAGGGTGAAAATATAATGTGATCAACGTAACACACTCTTCTAGGAGAGAGGTGTGTGTCATAGAGTATGAAATACTGCCAATCAATGCGACAACAATTCATTCATGAATATGTTATCCGCAGCGAAATCATAAATTTTGTTAAGAATAACCAAAATTTAATATATATACATATGAAAAATCATTTATAATCTATGCACTTCGTATAATTTTTTTTTTATATATATTATATAATTTTTCAACAAATGGTGTTCAATTGACAATCGTGAGCTATATGTGGCTACGCAACTGAATATGACATGCTCACACGTCTCACGCACCCACCATTATATAGCCATTGGGCCAACTTCCACTTTATGGAAAGTGGCCAGCGGTCACAAGATTTTTTTTAAAAAAAGAAACGAATTTTTATACTGAGCCAATGGACCGATGGACCGGCTACCGGGCCGGTCTAACTGGGCTAATGCCCCATCCGGCTACCGGTCTGGTCTAATCGGCCGATCCCTTATTGGGTTGGTCTAACCGGGTCGATCCGACCCACTTATCAGGCTTAATACTATCAGTGAGAAATTGTGTTATATAATAAGGACCGATAGTGATTATAATAGAAAATTACTTATGAGAACCAGTTCCTTTAACATGTCTACAACAAGAATTATAAACCTTTATATACCTAGTGATTTATTTATGTACTAGGGCATTAATGGAGTTGTCAACAATCACAAGTATTGTATAAGGGAAATGGCAGCATAAAATAACACATGTTTTTATTTAATTAATATAAGCAACAACCAAATAAGATAGAACTATAGATTATTTATGTATAATTTATTATATATACATGAAGATTGGATTGTTGAAGAAGCAACAACCAAAGTTTCATTACAAGACACTGACTAGCTATTTATGACTCCAAATTAAAAGACACAAAATAATAAAAAGAAACACAGATCGGTACAAAATACAAAACAGGATCAAACTAGTTCGATCCCTTTTATTCTTCTCGTAATAATAAAATATATAGTGACTTCCATATTGTGTAGTGGATCAGCTTTCATCAACCTTACTGGATCCTGCATCCCCACATTAAACCAACATTAGCAACTTAAAATATGTAGAATATACTTATAAAAAATGCACTTGTTTAGTAAACATGTCATGTGAAAAGTTAGAATTAAACATGTTACATCTCCTTCTATAACATGTGAGACTTACGATATATAGTATCACAAAATAATTAGTATATAGTATAAACTTATAAATTAACGTATATACTTGGTGCAATCAACGGAGGGGCTGATATCGTAAGGGATGTTAACGCCACAAGTACTAGGGAGACCAGCGGCTCTGCCGGTATCAAGTCCCTTAACAGCATTAGCTACTGATTTTATACAAGTGCATGCTGTCCTTCGGTCCGCTGGGGTCTTGACTGCACCCACCAGACTCTTAACACCACCGCAACAGCCTCCTAGAGGGCCGCGGCCTTGAAGATAAGGGACGCAAGGAGCCAAGCTAGACGAAACTTGGCTGCAGCTCATTGCCTCTGCATGGGGTGCAACCACCACCATGCACAAAAACACAAAGCATACAATTTTGCTAACCATTTCCATGTTTATATTAAATGTAATGTATTTGCTTGAGTGATGGGTGCAAAAGCTAGTGAGATCTTAGGGTTTTTTATAGAGGGAAAAATAGGAAGTGATTGATTAATTAATAGAGTGATGAGAGAATTAGTTGGTAGTTGAGGTAAACATAGAGTTTGTCCTTTCTTCCTTTTTATCTAGTTCACTTAATTTTGGTGACCTACTTTCTAATTATTTGTATGTGTAAATTTTATGTGCTTTAGTTTGATTGGTTATAATGAATTTTAAAATTTAAAAAAAAAGAATTTTGCATCATATTATACCATAAATTAATAAATAAAAAAAGGATCTATTTAGAGGTAATGAAAGTATATCTTTTGGAGCAATTACCAGTGACAATTCTTCGCTAAAGTCTATAGCAATATTAAACTAATATCGATAGAGATTTTAGCACTCTTTATTAATGTACATATCTATTGCCGCTAAAAGCTATTTTTATTGTAGTGTTATTTGACATAAATAAATGTATAAGTCAAATTAAGTATTATAGCTTATTGATACACGGAAGAAAAACTGTTTCTCCTTCCATTTAAGAATAGTTTAAGAATTTACCAACACATGATTATTCAAAAAAATAAAAAATATTTTTAACCTTCCAATAACAATATCAAACAGGCTCGTAATATCCTCCATCAAATAAAGTGGATATTTTCGTCTTCTCTAGTCAATCGCATCATGTACAATGCACAATGATGAAATATATGGACACATAATTCCAATCTAATAGTCGACGGAGCCGTGTATGAATATGTCATGCTCACTAGTCTCACCTATCCACCAATTTCATTTATGGCCCTGCTTTCACACTCCAATGAACTACTTTCTCTCTCTCCGATTGATAAGTACACTTTCATTTTTAATTAGATATTTCAGATTCTAGTCATTTTGAATATAAACTTGCCTTTGTTAAGGAACTTTGACCTCTCTGGACTTTCCGATGCGAATTCAAATTTCGTCGGACTTCAATTTAAATACCAAACACCGAGTAAGAAACCAAAAAAAAAAAAAAATGCTTTCTTCATCCCATTTTAATTATCGCTTAGCACAAAAATTTAATTCCAAAATAAGTAACAGTTTAAGAATTTATGATTTATACCCTGAATATTAAAACAAGTTTTTAACTATACCTGAATATTTAAAAAGTAATATTTTCATAATATAACTTGATTTGAAAAAATAACTAATAAATAGGAATAACGTGGTATCCTATACTTCTTTTTTTTTCAATGGACGTGAAAAACTAAATTGATAGTTAAAATATATTCGGGGTACTTTACAGTCAAGTAATTACACAAGTGTAATATATTCTTTTTAAAATATTTTTTTAGTTCAAAATTAATTTATTCAATTAATTTGGCAGCTTCACGCAATGTAAGGTTTTCTAAAAGAAAACACATTGTCTATATATATATTGTTAATTTCTTCATTTCGTGACACTAATTTAATATTAAGAACGGAAATCAAAGAAATATTTGACACGCAGCTCCTTGCGCCTTAACAAAAAGTGAGGAATAATGAAATTTCTATATTATATTGAATACATATCATATACATGTATCATGTAGTGTTTGCCTATAAAGTCTGTTTATTTTGATTTTACATTGAATGTTTCAGACACGTCTATATATATATATATATATATATATATATCATAGACATATTATATAGTATATATAATTAAGGTTAGATAATTAAATATGAATCAACATTCATAGTGTGAATACAACATAAAAATTACGCGATTAAGCTAATTAGCTAACATAGCTACAGTCATTTTGGTTTAAAGAAAGTTTTTTGTTATTTAGTTACGAAATTTTGTCGGTCCTAATTCCATGTTTCGTACTCTAACATTAAAATTGAAAAAAGTTGAAAGCTGGAATTAAATCTGCAACATTGGAGTAAGAAAGATAGTTGAAGATGTATTATCAAGATGGGATTGTAGTACAATACAAGGCTCGATAATGACTCCCAAAGATGGACACAAATTAAAAAAGAAAAAAGAAAAAAAAGATACAACATATAGTAATGGATCCATGAGAAAGATCAAACTCGATCCATCTTATTATTATTATCATTACTTCTCCACAAGCTACATTGCGTTGGAAAAATTGAGCTTTCATCGATCAGCCTCACTGGATCCTGCATATGCCCAAATTAAACCAACATTAACAAATAAACTTTACTATGTCCAAAAAAATATGCATCCTTCGTAAATAGGTATTGTAGGATATATAGCAGAAAGAGTTTAAGTTATATATATATGACAGTTAATATGATTTAATTAATCGTATTATGCTATTTTATTCTAACTCAATATAATTTGATAGTAGTATTAAAAACATACTTGGAGCAGTCAGTGGAAGGGCTGATCTTGTAAGGAATGTTGACTCCACAAACTCCAGGGAGACCAGCGGCTTTGCCCGTATCAATGCCCTTAATAGAATTAGCTGCTGATTTAAGGCAAGTACATGCTGTTTTCCGGTCTGCTGGGGTCTTGGCTGCACCCAACAGACCCTTAACACCACCACAACACCCTCCAATAGGGCCGCGACCCTGAAGATAAGGGAGGCATGGAGCCAAGCCAGACGTAACTTGGCCGCAAGTCAATGCTTCTGCATGGGGTGCAACCACCACCATGCACAAAAGCACAAAACGTGCAATTTTGCCAAACATTTCCATTGTTACAAAAAATTGATGAGTAAAGATCGATAGAAATAGTAGAGAATGATATAGTACTACAAATGTATTTGCTTGAGTGTTGGATGCAAAACCTAGTGAGAACTTTGCGTATTTATAGGAAATTGAGAGTAAATTAATCAATGGAGGAATATTGAGAGAATTAGTTGGGAGTTGAGTTAAATCAAATGATGGTGTATAATAATTAGGGAGGTGCATATAAAGTCAAGTTTAATTGTTACGTGACTAATTTTTATTGAACCACGCTATATACGATTTAGGGCCCTTGGTAACCTACTTTGCAGTATATGACTTGATAAATATTTCCACCTCCGTTCAATTTTATCTGTTCGTTATACTAAAAGAATATATTCATTTTACTTTTCACTTTTCATATATTAAGAAAAAATATTTATTCATCACTTATATATTCTCCAAATAATTTTAAGACATAAAATTATTTATAATAAAATATTTATATAAATTATTGTTTATTTAAGGAGGTGCAATATCCAAATTAATAGTGGTAAAATTTGAATGGATATTTCCGCAAAAATAGAAAATAATGAGTTTTTTTTTTTGTTTAAAACAAATTTACCATTAGACAATGTTTAGCGGCCTTTTATTAAATATAAAAAAATATCAATAGGGATAAGCACAAGCAAGGGGAGCTAGGCCTTACTTTACTAATCCTAGTGAAGTACCTAACTTTTCCTGCCTAACAAACATGAAGAAAATAAGAGCTAGAGAGAACTAAGTATTTTCTGCTCTCTACAGAGTCGTTTGGTAGAATATATTAGAAGAAATATTGTATGTATTATCTTTGTGTATTAATTAGTAGTATATACCTTGTATACCTATTGTGTATTGAGGTGTGTTTTACAAATACATGAAAAATACAAAGGATTTTAATACATATATTAACATGATTATTGACCCAATTGCCCAAAACATTTGCTATATATATCTTTTTCATCATATTTGTGGATAATAGAAATGCATAGTATTTTTAATACACCAAAACAAATAATGCATGAGAAATAATCTCCGTATATAAATAATATAAACATAACTAATACAAATATTACTAATACGTTTTATTTAAACGTTATTCTTATACATCCTATCAAACTTCCACCTATAACACCTACCTGGGCACTTTACATCCTTTTCCACCTTATAAATTTAATAATGGCCCATTAATTTTCTTGTGCAATGTTCAGTGAGGGGACTCTGACTGCCCATATCGAAATACATCTCAAGAAAACCTTATTGAGATGTGCGTTTTTATGGCATGCATTAAGTTCACTGTCCCTATCTCTGCATGTATTTGATCTATTTATGCTTCGTGAAAAATGATTTTTAGCAATAATTAATTAATAATAATTACTAAATTTTTGTTAAATATATATTTTTAGCAGCAATGAACACTCTTTATAAATGTTCCTAAAACGTATCGTGTCATTGAATTAATCCACTAACATTTAACTATTGTTGATAAAAATCACTTTAATATACTCTTTGTTAATATATATATTCATTACCGCTAAATATTATTTTTATTGTAGTGTTACACTCTATTTTATTTGGAGAAAATTTTCTTTTCAATGTCTTGTTAACGTATCTATATCATCACTTAGAATTTAGATCGAGGAGAAAGAAATCTTTTTTTACTTCCTTCCTTGCCTTTCTCTCCAACCAAACAAAGAACAAACGCTATATTGCTTTTAGTATATGATACAGCAAATTAATTTTTTGTCTTCGAATTAAGTTATGACTCACTTCAATCATTTTTACTTGTCTATTTTTAAAAAAAAAAGTATTCTCTCTGTTTAAAAAAGAATGATCTATTTCTTATCTGCAAGACTTTAACTTCAATTTTCCATGTGACATGTTTAAGGCCACAAGATTAAAGGATATTTTGGTACATTTGATATAGCTTTAATTTAGAATTACAAGATTAAAATGTCTTATTTCATTTTTTAAATTTCGTTTCAAGTTAAACTAGATCATTCTTTTTGAAACAGATAGAGGACCTATCTCAAAATTCAAATTACATATTCGAATAAAATTTTAATTTCAAATAGGTCAAATTAAAGGGGCCCTAAAATGAGAATGAGATGGACACATGTACTGCCATCTGACTAATATTGTGAATCAACCATGGATATACTGCAATGCTCACACGTCTCAAAGCACCCACCAGATTTCATTTAATGATTTGGGGTTCAACTATTTCTTTAACTTATCATTAAGGATCATTTGATGGGATGAAATAGAAAAATACACCAACAAGGATTGTATGGATATTAGAGATTTCAAATTTGAATTTCTTTAGATATAAAAATATTTTTGTTATTAGGGATTGCTTTAGCTTTAATATGGATATCGGACTGAAAAATCAATTAGAAAAAAGGCCATATACATATACAATTCCTTAGATTTACTTTCATTTATTATATATTTTTACATTTCAATAGCTTATTTCGTCCTTTAACTCCATTTTTTAATATATCTTTTAAATACAAAAAATAATAATAAATATTTAACATAGTATTAGATAAATATTAAAAAGGTAAAAAATAATTATTTCTCCAAAACAACCCTAAGTCCCTACATACTCTTCAATCTAACAATAGTTCCTTATTCTTAAGATATGAAACCCTCAATTATTATCAATTATTATCAATTATTTGTTCAATATTCGGTATATGAAAATTTGTAAAATCTTATACTTAAACTAGCTTATTTCACAAATGAAATATCATCAACATTTACTTGAATTATATCACCAAACACAAAGGAAGTAGGGATGGACGTTCGATTATTTTCTAACTCCGATTCGGTACTTGAATTTTTAATTTGTCAATGGCGTCTGCCGAATATGTATCAAGGTGATCATTTTTTTAAAAGTTTGATTCGATTTAGTACTTTTTTTTTAGTTTGGTTCGATAAATAATTGGATTTGGTTCATTTTGTTTTAAAGTTCGATTCAATTCAGTTCGATTTTTTAATTTGATTCGACCCGATTTTTCGACATATATGGTCATTCTACAAGGAAGACCTAGCCAAAACATCTTTCACCTAGACAATTTGACATCTTTTTCTTGCCTTGTTTAGCAACGCATAAGTAACATTATTGACTTAATTTGAAATCTGAGCTTCAGCTCGGCCATTTAAAGTACTTATATCCACACAGTAAAAAATAAAAAAATAAATCTAATATTTTTTTCCTCAAGATATATATTTAGCCAAGAGAGTGTTGATAGAAAAGGAGGTAGATAAAGAAAATAAATGAATTAAGTAAAGTAGATGAAGGGAAAAAATGGAGTTGAAGAAAAAATAGAGGAAATAAATAGGGGAATATACTCTTAATTTATAATAAAAATATTGATTATTAACTATAACAAGAATCCCTTATGCGCTTTAAAAGGTGAGTAATCTCATTAATTTGTACTTAGTCAGTTGTGTTTAAATGATACTCGTATATGAAAAATGAAGTTAGAGGGTTACAATGAAACAAGGTTGAGTTAGAGTGTCAAAATAAATTTTAGAGACAAATTTAAGGAATTGTGTATGTGTTTGACCTAGAAAAAAATAATACATATATTAATAATTTGTTTGGTATATTTTTAAAATTTGCATTAGTTGTATATTTTATTGATATTATGTTATATATAATTAATATATAATAAATTATGATATTAACCATGTAAGAGTGTTTAATACATATATTAGACATCTTCTCAATCGTATTTATGAAAAATATTTTGGTGAGCAAATATTTTTTCTACAGAGTTGAGCAAACATCAGAGGGTAGTCTTTGGACCACTTATTCAACATTTTGCATGTTGTTAGAAAGATTCAATATACATAACATGAAATTTTCCTTGTGCATTTAACATATACCTATATGCTCACACTTTGGTGAAATTTCTCAAATTCTAACCAACTCAAAATTAGTGTAAACAAGTTATCTCAGTTGGTTGATTGTGTAAATAATTTTAAACCATCGATAATAAAAGTAAAAGCAAATGTAGGAAGAAAGAAAAAAAGTAGAATATCATGTATTTATTACTATGAAGATTGGGTTGTAATACAACCAACCACCAAGGTTCATTACATGTACTCGACTATATATAAGTACTCCAACAAACACAAATTGAAAAGAAAAGAGACAACATATAAAATGATGGATTAAACTCGATCGATCGATATATCCATTTTATTTTTCTCCGCAAGCTAGATTACATTACTACCAAATTATGCCTTGAAAAATTGAGCTTTCATCAACCTTACTGGACCCTGCAATACCATATTAAACCAACATTAACAAATTGATAGTATGCGATGCAAGTATATACCCATCATTTTGTAATTAACATGTTAGACCATATAATTTTACTACTAAATATGATTTTATCAATCAGACATATACTATGAGACTATAAAAAATATTATATTGACGTCAATTTCACAAAATATAAATAACGTACTTGGAGCAGTCAGTGGAGGGGCTGATCTTGTAAGGAATGTTTACGCCACAAGCACTAGGGATACCAGCGGCTTTGCCCACATCAATGCCTTTAATAGCACCAGCGGCTGATTTGAGGCAAGTACATGCTGCCTTTCGGTCCGCTGGGGTCTTGGCTGCACCCAACAGACCCTTAACGCCACCACAACACCCTCCTAGAGGGCCGCGTCCCTGGAGATAAGGGAGGCATGGAGCCAAGCCAGATGTAACCTGGCCGCAACTTAGTGCTTCTGCGTGGGGTGCAACCACTACCATGCACAAAACAACAAGGCATGCAATTTTGCTAACCATTTCCATTGTTACAAAAATTGAGAAAAGATAGAAATAGTAGAGAAGTTTTATGGACTACAAATGTATTTGCTTGAGTGTTGGGTACAAAAGCTAGTGAGAACTTTGGGTATTTATA
>JAJOOF010017197.1:0-15858 GCA_029582545.1 Solanum lignicaule | reverse complement strand
AATACACTACGTAACAATCATCCAAACAGGCTGTAAGGTAAAAAAAGGTAACATGTGATCCCACCAAATCAATCTTATATACCTAAAGACAAATTTAAACTAACAACACAATACACTACGTAACAATCATCCAAACAGGCTGTAAGGTAAAAAAAGGTAACATGTGATCCCACCAAATCAATCTTATATACCTAAAGACAAATTTAAACTAACAACACAATACACTACGTAACAATCATCCAAACAGGCTGTAAGGTAAAAAAAGGTAACATGTGATCCCACCAAATCAATCTTATATACCTAAAGACAAATTTAAACTAACAACACAATACACTACGTAACAATCATCCAAACAGGCTGTAAGGTAAAAAAAGGTAACATGTGATCCCACCAAATCAATCTTATATACCTAAAGACAAATTTAAACTAACAACACAATACACTACGTAACAATCATCCAAACAGGCTGTAAGGTAAAAAAAGGTAACATGTGATCCCACCAAATCAATCTTATATACCTAAAGACAAATTTAATGCTACAATAAGTTAAAATTTAAGGAGCAATCAAAACAAACATTATATTTAAACTAACAACATAATACAATACAATACAATTGGTAATAACCATCCAAACAGGCTGTAAGTTCTTTTTTTTTAAAAAGGCAGTACCTTTGAATGTAAACTTGCTATTGGGAAGCCAAAGGGTACAATTCACAGAAGCTTTATGACCAGGTAGTGTAGTCAAGATTTGAGCTGTCTGATGAAGAAATATACAAACATAAATTTCAAAAAGTTAATACAAATATTCAAGCTGAAAGTGGAAAAAGAAGAACCTTTGGACAGAAAATGGCAACAGCATTTTGGGCACCAAAAGAAACTAAACCAGAAGCACCCCATGAAACGTTATTCACTACTCTATTACACCCTGCTCCTATAAAAACTCTCTCTACTTCCATATTTTGCATAATTTGAGTGGATTCGCCGTCGAAGGCCGTGTGACGACGGAGAAGGAGGAGTTACAGTAAGATGACGGAGCAAAGATGATGGCTTTTCTCGATTCCGTTAACGGCGATTCACGGCGGAGGTGGAGGAGTTGCAGTGAGATGACAGAGCAACGGTGGAGGTTGACGGTAGCGGAGATTTTTACTCGCTGCCGGAAACGGCGATGTGACGGCGGGAGCAGAGAAGAAGCAATTCAGTAGAATTGACAAATCGTATTTTCAAGGCACAATTAAACCCAAAACTGACCCATGCATATAAGCCCAATTATTTTATGGACTCATATTGCCTTTGACCCATTTAATCGTGCGATTTGTCTGGTCTTTAGTTTTTGTCCTAAGTAATCGAATAAATATCTAATGAGTATAAGTTTTTTAACATGTCGAATACAATTTCAGATATTATAATGCACAAATATAAACTTATGTCCGGCCATTTTTTTAATAATCATGAAGAATAAAAATTAAAGACCAACACAACTTTTTATTTTGATCGACTGATTTATGACAAAATTTTCATAAGACATTCTGTTTCACATCTCCATTAAACGTGTATCTATCTTTTTTTTTAAAAACAAAAAAACTATATATATTATTACTTCAAATCCGTGATGTCAGAAGTTAAATTTGGCAAAGTTTGGAGTTATATATGACTACTCAATATCAATCATTTTTGCCTAAAGTTCAATCATATTATTAAAAAAAAATAACAAAAGTTGATAATTTAGAGGTTAAAACAAAAATATTTAAGTAGTTGAGTGACTTTGTAAGTAAATAGACATGGTTAAGCGATGTTTATATTACCAACAAAAAGAAACATGTTTTGCTAGATAATTTTGAATTGTAGGATTGTTGGATGGTCTGAGTAATGAACTCAAAGTTTTTATTTGTGATGGATTACAAACTCAATAAGAGTCTAATTCATACCTTACGAATTGTACCCATATATATTACATTAAAAACATGAACTCCTAACTTGAATTTTAAATTACTATAATATCCCTAATTTAGGTTGTGCCTTTTTCGATGAGTTGTGACTTTTATGATAAGTTGTGACATTTTCAAAGGGTTGCGATTTTTTGATGAGTTGTGACTTTTCTGAAGTGTTATGACTTTCCAAAGAATTATGACTTTTTCAAAGGGTTGTGACTTCTCGAAAACGTCATGACTTTTCAGATAAGACACAAAAAATACTTGTTCATATTACCCTTTGTTGACTATAAATAGAGGGGATCCCTCTCATTTTTCGACCACAATTTTTTTTAATATTCAACTCTCCTTCTTGCATTTTAAAAAATTTCGTGTGATTTATTGTCATTGAGTGAATTCGAAGTTTAGCGGAGTATAAGATCTATTCTGATGAAGTTAGTCGTTCTATCCTAAGAGGGTATATTTCCTAACCTCGAGTACTTGAGGAAAATAATTCTGATGATATAATCATTATTTTTTCGCTTAGTATATACATTAGTATGTAATGTTCCAATATATGAAGTTAACATGATGTAGTCTAAATTGATTTGTTTTTGTTTATGATTTCTCATGTGATGTAGATATATGCTTCTGAAGATCTTATTCCAAATTTATTAAACTTCTCAAGAGTTAGAGAATTGTAATGATTTGTTTTTTTGATGCTCAAAACAAAAGAATGACTTTATTCATAAATGCTTCTTATGTGTTTTTTTTTATGATTTCTCAATATGATTTCACAAATAGAATATATTCTTTAATTTTCATTTTTAGTTTTCTTGGTAAAAAAAAAAGGGAACCCTTTCTCAGTTAACTATGGACAGTCAAATAACCATCTTTGATTTATGTACACAGTCAATTGAGAAGTCAAATGTGAGAGCCAAAACAAGAACGTCATCTATTGTGTTATAACTTATAAAAAAAATTTAATATACAAAAATAGTTCTAAAAAAAAAATGTAGTTGTTCTCCATATGTTCATATGATGTCTAAACAGATTAATGTGGAATACACATGCAAAGTACATCTGGTTAGATGACTAGAAAAATACACAATAAATATCGTCTATAAGGTAATATTAGTGAGATACAACTAATCACATGATTGAACCTCATCAAATTGAAATAAATATATATATTATTGCTTTTAACTAATAAAATTTTTCGTCGACCATCTTCATAGGTTCGCGTGAATAAAAGATATATATGACGATCCACATTGAACATTCACAAAAGAATCTTCAACATTGTTTTGTGCAAAACTTATTTATTCAAATCTTTGCTTAAATTTTTTGAATTGATACGTGCAACGCACGTGTCGAAAAACTAGTATATATATATATATATAAAAAGAGCGAGCACATACATTAGGGATGCAAATCACAAATTACACTATTATATAATGACACTTTTTCTTCCTAACAAAGGGTATTATCGGTAGTGTATGATTTTCGTGTCTTAAATAGCATTGTATGATAGTTTTATTTACTAGGGGGGGAAAGAGAGTAGATGTGTAACACATGAAAAAATCAATAAAAAGACAAAAACAAAATAACCCAAATTTAACTTAAGAATGATGATATTTTTTCTAATAAAATACAGACAAACAAAGCGTGAATAAAAAAGAGTACACTTTACGAATTATGACATGAATTATCATCAATAATAGGAACCTAGTGTTAAGATATTTATTTGCTAAATTATCAAAATGGATTTGACTTTTCTTTTCTTTTCTTTTCAAAAGTTTTGCTTGAAAAAAGTTTCACTTCATCAAACATCAATATTAATTGAATATATCATTTAAATTAGTTGAATGACTTTATACGTGAAAATGAAAATAATTAAGTGATTTTTCTAATATAAAACAGAGAACAACAAAATGACTTTTTAAATAGTTGGTGGTAATATGAAAAGTCAATCTTGATATCTACTATTAAGATAATGTAGTCCAAAAATATAATGACTTTAAGACGCAGAATTGCTGGATATAATTCACTATTATAAAGATGAAAATTGAGAATCAAACATGTTTGTATCAATGTGTTAATAACAAAACTATTTTGGCCACTTTGACCAAGTCCTTGGCTGACGGAAAATTGTTGGCTTTTCATTTTTTAAAAGAGCTTGAAAATAATTCCACACCATCATTATCTGACGAAAATATAACTTGAATTGATTAAGTGATTTTATACGTGAAATGACAATAATTAAGTAATTTTCTATTACAAAGAAAATTGACTTTTTGAATAGTTGAAAGATTATGTGAAAAATCAATTCTTGACATCTACTACATGAATTAGAAATAATATAGCCTAGAATTTTATTGATCTAAAACTGAAAATTAATGGATATAATCCACTACTTTAGAGATAAGAATTGAGAACCAGACATGTTAGTATCATACGTTAAAAGTGGTCATGACCAATATTTGATAACAAAACTATTTTGGCCACTTTGACTAAGTCCTTGACTAAAACAACTCAAAGTTTGACTTGAGAAGGACCATATTTTCTTTGATACCAGCCAAATTTGCAAATTTGAAGAAAACTTGTTTCCTATTGATCTTCAATTTATGTTGTTTACTAGAGAAATGTGTTTAATTATTCTTTGCGAAAACATTTATGAAGCTTACTCCCTCTATCTCAATTTATAATGCATAGTTTGAATTTTCTAGAACCAAACCCTTTAATTTTTATTATAGATTCAGGCATGAAGTCTTTAAATTTTTAAAGTAAAATTTATATATTTAAAAACTACGTAAAAAGCACTATAAGTCATAATAATTGATCCGCAAACCATCTTCTAAGTGGTCGCGTTTAAGTAAAAAATTAGAGTTTTTAATATTAACAAACCAGGTTGAGATATCTTAATCTATCTCTAATAATATAAAACACTATTAATTTGCGATCCAATTTTCTTCAAGGGTCATTACCTATTCTAACAAATTCCACAAGATACTTCGTATAAAAAAATAATCTAAGTGAAGAAATTCCGTTTATATATTTGTAAAATTGGTTTGAGAGTCATTGAAATTTAATTCAAAATATTCGAGCATGAGAAATTTTAATCTCTCGGAGATCTCATAAAAATAAAATACCCTTCGCAATACGGCTTTATTAGGCAGATTGAAAAATCACCTAATTTTTACACATTTCATTGACAGATAGGTCACTTACTGTAAAATTACGTTCACAGGTTGAAACCCATAAGTCTTAGTTGTTTGTTAATAATTTGTGTTTTAAATTGAGACACCGATAGTTCAAGTAGGGAAAATAAATAACTTATTATTCGAATGTAACAAATATATTTTTGACTATTATCTCTTAATTTTCTTTGCTCTTCATTTTTCAAAAGTTCCACATATCAGACATGAATATCTAGCAGGTCCCATAAAAATAAAACACATTTCTCAACACGGCTAAGACAGATTGAAAAATGACAACATTTTCAAGACAAAAACAAAACAACCCAAATTTGCAACAAAGACATAACGAATCATCGTAACGTCTAAGACTGAGAATTGTTGAATATGATCCACTACTATAGAGATGAGAATTGAGAACCACACATGTCTATATGATAGTCATATGTACTGGGGGGAAAATGGGTGTAAATGTGTAACACATGGATAAAATTAATAAAAAGACCAAAAAAAAAAACAACCCAAATTTAACTTAAAGAATGATAATATTTTTTCTAATAAAATACAGACAAAAAAAGTGTGAATTAAAAAGAGAAAAAGGGCAGCCAAATTCACAATATTTTGAGACAATACTTTACGAATTATGACATGAATTATCATCAATAATAGGAACCTAGTGTTAAGATATTTATTTGCTAAATTATTAAAATTGATGATTTGGTTTTTCTTTTTTTTCAAAAGTTTTGCTTGAAAAAAGTTCCACATGGTTAGACATCAATATTAATTGAATATATCATTTAAATTGATTGAATGACTTTATACGGAAAAATGACAATAATTAAGTGACTTTTCTGTCACAAAACAAAGAACAGAGAAAATGACTTTTTGAATAATTGATGATAATATGAAAAGTCAATACTTGACACCTGCTTTATAAATTCTCAGTAGTCAAATTAAAGATAATGTAATCTAGAAATTTATTGGCTTAAGACGTAGAATTGCTGGATATAGCCATTACTTTAAAGTTGAAAATGAGAACCAGACATGTATGTATTAATATGTAATAACAAAACTATTTTGGCCACTTTGACTAAGTCATTGGATGACGGAGAATTGTTGGCTTTTCATTTTTTAAAAGAGCTTGAAAATAATTCCACACCATCATTATCTAACGAAAATATAAATTGAATTGATTGAGTGATTTTATACGTGAAATGACAATAATTAAATAATTTTTATGTAACAAACCAAAGAAAAGTGACTTTCCGAATAGTTGGGTGATTATATGAAAAATCAACTCTTGACATCTACTACATGAATTAGAAATACTGTCGCCTAGAGTTTTATTGATCTAAAACTGAAAATTATTGGATATAATCCACTACTTTAGAGATAAGAATTGAGAACCAGACATGTTTGTATTGTACGTTAAAAGTGGTCATGACCGATGTCTAATAACAAAACTATTTTGGCCACTCTGACTAAGTCCTTGACTGAAACAACTCAAAATTTGACTTGAGAATGACCATATTTTCTCTGATAGCAACCAAATTTGCAAATTTGAAGGAAACGCGTTTCCTGTTGATCATCAATTTATTTTAATTTTCTTCTTGGGACCAGAGAAATGTATTTAATTATTCTTTGCGGAAACAATCTTATGTAGCTTACTCCCTCTATCTCAATTTATAATGCATTGTTTGAATTTTCAAGAGCCATCCTTTAATTTTTATTGTAAATTCAAGCATGCAGTCTTTAAATTTTTATAAATTTTATATATTTAAAAACTATATAAAAAATACTATAAGTCATAATAATTGATCCACAAACCATCTTCTAAGTGGTCGCGTTTAAAGTGAAGAATTAGAGTTTTTAATATTCAAAAACCATCCTCGGAGGTTGACATAGCTTAATCTATCTCTAATAAAACAATATTAAGAAATTCCGTTTATATATTTGTAAACTCATTTGAGAGTCATTAAAATTTAATTTTATCAAAATATTCGAGCATGAGAAAGTTTAAACTTTTGGAGATCTCATAAAAATAAAATTCCCTTTGCAATATGACTTTATTAGGCAAATTAAAAAATCACCTAATTTTTACACATTTCATTTAAATTGAGATGACAATAGTTCAAGTAGGGAAAATACATAACTTATTATTCGAATATAAAACTCGCAAAAAAAAGTGATATTCACATATATTTTTGACCATTATCTCATAATTTTCTTTATTCATTTTTCAAAAGTTCCACATCATGAGACATCAACATCTAGCAGATCCCAACAAAATAAAACACCCTTCTCAACACGGCTAAGACAGATTGAAAAATGACAACATTTTTTAAAAGACAAAAACAAACAACCCAAATTTGTAACAAAGACACTACGAATCATGGTAACGTCTAAGACTGAGAATTGTTGGATATGATCCACTATTATGGAGATGAGAATTGAAAATCAGACATGTCTGTGTCATACATTAAAAGTGATCATGACTGATGTCTGATAACAAAACTATTTTGGCCACTTTTGACCAAGTCCTTGAATGAAACAACTCAAAATTTGACTTGAGAATGACCACATTTTCTTTGATAGCTGCCAAATTTGCCTGTTGATTTGCAATTTATTTTGTTTTTCTTCTTGGGACTAGAGAAATGTGTTTAATTATTTTTTGCGAAAACAATCTTACGAAGCTTACTCCCTCTATCTCAATTTATAATGTATAGTTTGAATTTTCAAGAGTCAAATCTTTTAATTTTTATCGTAAATTCAGGCATGAAGTCTTTAAATTGTTAAAATAAAATTTATATATTTAAAAATTACGTATAAAGTAATATAAGTCATAATAATTAATCCGCAAACCATCTTCTAAGTGGTCGCAATTAAAGGGAAAGAATTAGATTTTTTAATATTCACAAACCATCCTCAAAGGTTGAGATATCTTAATCTATCTCTAATAAAACACTATTAATTTGCGATCCAATTTTCTTCAAGGGTCATTACCTATTCTAACAAATTCCACAAGATACTTCATATCAAAAAATAATTTGAGTGAAGAAATTCCTTTTATATATTTGTAAAATCGATTTGAATCATTGAAATTTAATTTTATCAAAATATTCGAGCATGAGAAATTTGAAATTTTTGGAGGCCTCATAAAAATAAAATACCCTTTGCAATACAACTTTATAGGCGGATTGAAAAATCACTCAATTTTTACACATTTCATTGACATATAGGCCACTTTCTATAAAATTACGTTCACTCCTCGAAACCCATAAGTCTCAGTTGTTTGTGAATAATTTGTGTTTCAAATTGAAACGATGATAGTTCAAGTGGGGAAAATAAATAACTTATTATTCGAATGTAAAACTCGCAAAAAAAATGATATTTTATATCTACTATATTAGAAGAGCTAGTGGAAATGTTGGTATCAACATGCCTGCTTGGCATTTTGAAGGGTATTTTAGTTATTTAAGTTTCAATTGACCAATTGTCTCGGCGGAAAGTTCTATTTCTTAGATGTTTTGTAAGTGTCCCTAAAGTCTATAGCAAAATTGAATCTAATGACAATTAACTAATGTCGATAAATGCTTTAGCACTCTTTGTTAATGTTTATATTTATTGCCGCTAAAAATCATTTTTGTTATATTGGGAAGAAATTAAATTTTTGTTTGGTTATTATCATTTATAACGTAAGATTTATACTTAATGTACTTACTAGATTTATTAGCAATTTTTTTTAAACGTAACTTGCAACATTAAATTAAATCCATATTTATTAGTATAATCTTACATTTGAATTGTGAATTTGACTTCTTAGTTTTATAAGACAAATTACATTAATTACATAATTAAACATTCGTATTTAGTTCGAGTTATTTTAAGGTTGTCAGTAATTCAGGAATGAAACTAATAATTCGAGTCGAATTTACGAGTGTCTTTAATACTTTTCTCTAAAAAAAATTGTATGATATAGTCTGAAATTAAATTAATATATACAAGTATTCAAATTTCTATAGAGTGCAACATAAAATTTCAATAAGAAAAAATAATATTGGATTTAATAGTATGAAAAAATAAAATTGGATTTAATAGATATAAAATGAAAATATTATATTGGGAAAATGCATAAGTACCCCAAACCTATGCCCGAAATCCCAGAGACACACTTATACTATAGTAAGGACCTATTACACCCCCCCCCCCGAACTTATTTTATAAATAATTTTCTATCCCTTTTCGGCCTACGTGGCACTATCAACCAGATAGCTTGAAAAAATTGTCAACACGCGCTAGGCCTAGAAGATAGTGCCACGTAGACCGAAAAGGGGTAGAAAATTATTTATAAAATAAGTTTAGAGGGGCGGGGGGGAGTAATAGGACCTTAGTATAGTATAAGTGTCTGAAATTTCGGGCATAGGTTGGGAGGGGGGGGGGTACTTATGCATTTTCCCCATTATATTATGAACAACAATAGTAGTCGAAACATAAATAAATTTCATACCTATTAAAAAATAATAATTGACATGACTATTTTACTGTTTTATCCATATTAACTACGTAATGTTTAATATTAAATCTTGAAAAATGAGTTGGAGAATAAATAATTAATGCTAACGTTAGTAATGAAAAATAATAATTTTCTTTTCTTGATATATTACAAGTGACAAATAAAAATAAAAATCTATTTTTAAAATAATGAAAGTGTAAAAATGAACAAGGAGAGTATATCATAATTGAAATTGTTAGGCCATGCGCAGCACGGGCGTTCTTCATCTAGTTCAAATATAGTTTTGACCATATATTATCTCTTAATTTTCTTTGGTCTTTCATTTATTTGGCTATTCATTTTTCAAAGTTTCACATCATTAGACATCAATATCTAGCAGGTCCAATAAAAATATAACACCCTTCTCAACATAGCTAAGACAGATTGAAAAATGACAATATTTTCTCAAAGACAAAAACAAAACAACCCAAATTTGCAACAAAGACATAACAAATCATCGTAACGTCTAAGACTGAGAATTGTTGGATATGGTCGGTCCACTACTGTAGAGATGAGAATTGAGAATCAGGCATGTCTGTATCATACACTAAGAGTGGTCATAATCAATTTGTGATAACAAAACTATTTTGGCCACTTTGATTAAGTCCTTGCCTGAATTAGACCTCTAACACAAAACAATCCAAAATTTGACAAGAGAATGACAACATTGTTTTCTCCGATAGCGGCCAAATTAGCAAATTTGGAAAAAACGCGCGTTTCCTGTTGGTCTTTAATTGGTATAAGTTACGTACAATATCAAATCCTATGAATCCGAAACAATAAACTCAAAATATGATGATGGTTTCTAGCAAAACATTCTCTTCGCTTCAGTTTTTCACTCTTTTGTACCTCTTTACAGTTACTTTTGCTTCCACTGATGAAGCAACTGCCCTCTTGAAATGGAAAGCAACTTTCAAGAACCAGAATAATTCCTTATTGGCTTCATGGACGCCAAGTTCTAACGCATGCAGGGACTGGTATGGAGTTATATGCTTCAATGGTCGGGTAAATGAGTTGAATATTATAAATGCTAGTGTCATTGGTACACTCTATGCTTTTCCGTTTTCATCTCTCCCTTTTCTTGAGAATCTTAATCTTAGCATGAACAATTTCTCTGGCACCATTCCACCTGAGATTGGTAATCTCACTAATCTTGTCTATCTTGACTTGGACTTCAATCAGATTTCAGGAACAATCCCACCACAAATCGGTTCACTAGCCAAGTTTCAGATCCTCCGTATATTTGACAACCATTTAAATGGCTCTATTCCTGAAGAAATAGGTTACCTAAGGTCTCTTACTAAGCTATCTTTGGGTAGGAACTTTCTTACTGGTTCCATTCCAGCTTCATTGGGGAATTTAAGAAACTTGTCTTTTTTGTTTCTTTATGAAAATCAACTTTCTGGCTCTATTCCTGAAGAAATAGGTTACCTAAGGTCTCTTAGTTTCCTACATTTGAGTAATAACTCTCTTAATGGCTCTATTCCTGCATCATTGGGGAATTTGAGCAACTTGTCTTTTTTGCTTCTTTATAATAATCAGCTTTCTGGCTCTATTCCTGCTTCATTGGGGAATTTAAGCAACTTGTCTAGGTTGTATCTGTATAATAATCAGCTTTCTGGCTCTATTCCTGAAGAAATAGGTTACTTGAGTTCTCTTACTTATCTATATTTGGGTAATAACTCTCTTAATGGCTCTATTCCTGCATCATTGGGGAATTTGAGCAACTTGTCTTTTTTGTTTCTTTATGAAAATCAACTTTCTGGCTCTATTCCTGAAGAAATAGGTTACCTAAGGTCTCTTAGTTTCCTACATTTGAGTAATAACTCTCTTAATGGCTCTATTCCTGCATCATTGGGGAATTTGAGCAACTTGTCTTTTTTGCTTCTTTATAATAATCAGCTTTCTGGCTCTATTCCTGCTTCATTGGGGAATTTAAGCAACTTGTCTAGGTTGTATCTGTATAATAATCAGCTTTCTGGCTCTATTCCTGAAGAAATAGGTTACTTGAGTTCTCTTACTTATCTATATTTGGGTAATAACTCTCTTAATGGCTCTATTCCTGCATCATTGGGGAATTTGAGCAACTTGTCTTTTTTGTTTCTTTATGAAAATCAACTTTCTGGCTCTATTCCTGAAGAAATAGGTTACCTAAGGTCTCTTAGTTTCCTACATTTGAGTAATAACTCTCTTAATGGCTCTATTCCTGCATCATTGGGGAATTTGAGCAACTTGTCTTTTTTGCTTCTTTATAATAATCAGCTTTCTGGCTCTATTCCTGCTTCATTGGGGAATTTAAGCAACTTGTCTAGGTTGTATCTTTATAATAATCAGCTTTCTGGCTCTATTCCTGAAGAAATAGGTTACTTGAGGTCTCTTACTTATCTATATTTGGGTAATAACTCTCTTAATGGATCTATTCCTGCTTCATTTGGCAATTTGAGAAATCTGCAAACTCTGGTTCTCAATGATAACAATCTCATTGGGGAAATTCCTTCATTTGTGTGCAATTTGACATCACTGGAAGTGTTGTATATGCCGAGAAACAATTTGAAGGGAAAAGTTCCACAATGTTTGGGTAATATCAGTGGCCTCCAGGTTTTGACGATGTCACATAATAATCTCAGTGGAGAGATCCCTTCATCTATTTCCAATTTAACATCACTACAAATTCTAGATTTGGGCAGAAACAATCTGTGGGGAGCAATTCCACAATGTTTTGGGAATATTAGTAGCCTCCAGGCTCTTGATATACAGAAAAACAAACTTTCTGGGACTCTTCCAACAAATTTTAGCATTGGAAGTTCACTTATAAGTCTCAACTTGCATGGCAATGAACTAGAGGGTGAAATCCCTCGGTCTTTGGCCAATTGCAAAAAGCTGCAAGTTCTTGATCTAGGAGATAATCATCTCAATGACACATTCCCCATGTGGTTGGGAACTTTGCCAGAGCTGAGAGTTTTAAGATTGACATCGAATAAATTGCATGGACCTATAAGATCTTCAGTTGCTGAAATCATGTTTCCGGATCTTCGAATCATAGATCTCTCTAACAATGCCTTTTCGAAAGACTTACCAACGAGTTTGTTTCAACATTTGAAAGGCATGACGACTAGTGATAAAACAATGAAGGCACCAAGTTATGAAGGAGATGGGTATTACCAAGACTCGGTAGTAGTTGTAACAAAGGGATTGAAGCTTGAAGTTGTGAGAATTTTGTCTTTGTACACAGTTATCGATCTTTCAAACAACAAATTTGAAGGACATATTCCTAGTGTTCTAGGAGATCTCATTGGTCTTCGGGTGTTGAATATGTCTCACAATGGATTGAAAGGTCATATACCACCATCACTTGGACGTTTATCTGTAGTGGAATCATTGGACATTTCGTTTAACCAGCTTTCGGGAGAGATACCACAACAACTTGCTTCTCTTACGTCTCTTGAATTCTTAAATCTATCCCACAATTATCTCCAAGGATGCATCCCTCAAGGACCTCAATTTCGTACCTTTGAGAGCAATTCATATGAAGGTAATGATGGATTACGTGGATTCCCTGTTTCAAAAGGCTGTGGCAATGATCCTGTGCCAGAGACAAACTATACAGTGTCTGCGCTAGAAGATCAAGAAAGAAATTCTGAATTTTTCAATGATATTTGGAAAGCAGCTCTGATGGGCTATGGCAGTGGACTATGTATTGGATTATCCATAATATACTTCATGATATCAACTGGAAATATGAAATGGCTAGCTAGAATCATTGAAGAACTGGAACACAAAATTATCATGCGAAGGAGAAAGAAGCAGCGAGGTAAAGGGAATTACAGAAGAAGAAATAATCGCTTCTAGACAAGTTACCAATACAGAAGGATTTGATTTCATAACTTAAGGTATCCAAGCTAAGCTCTACAATAATCTTTTTTAGGTTTTATGTTTTTATTGTTACCAATACAGTGTTTATTAACGCTTGATACGAATTGCTAGTAATCAGTTGGAAACTGTGATAACAAACGCTAAAGAATTTTAGTTGTGTGACTCACTTCCTTATTTCTTCAGATTTTCAGATGCCAATAATAAGAAGATGTTGGCGTAATGGATTTGGTTCTTCCTATGTTGCTGCTTATGATGTTGGATTTGATTTTTAGTTTTATAAGCTTTTCTTAACTTGGGAAAATGTAATATTATGAATTTTGATGATATACAATAAATACACCCTTGTGGTCCGGCCCTTCTCTTTGCCTTTTATTATACAAACAGACTTACTCAAAGTAAACTGTTTTTGTCATTTGCATTCATGAATAATGTTCCTTCTTGTGCTCGTAGCACTTTGAAACTTTCCTTTGCCAATTGCAATAATGTTAGTTTGAAACATTTGTCTGTTCTATTTCCAGATACAAGGGGGTATACTAGATAGATCAAAGTGGGATAATCTATAGGAAACAGCACTGGCAAGACAGAGTCTTGTATGTTAGAAAATTAAGATTTGTCTAGAAACTCCTAGGTTGGAGATATTTTGTATTAGATATGTTAGAAAAATAAGAATTGTCTAGAAACTCCTAGGTTGGAGGTATTTTGTTGTTGATATGTTAGTCTTGATTTAAAATGAGTGGTGGTTAGTGAGCCACATAGGTACATAGTTTGGTGTGAAATATTTTGCTTATTATGTGGTTGTAATTCTCACACTTTATCTATAAATACACCATATGTAATGAAACATCTAGTGAAAAAAATTGAACTCAAGAAAACTTAAGCCTTCTTCTTCACTTTCCGATTCTCTGTAGCAATTTACAGCTGCTATTTCCTACTGTTTACACCTTGTAGACCTGAAGTTTTTCTTCTTTTTCGTTGTAACATGGTATCAGAGCCTAATTCCTAAGGGATCCTAATCAAATTTTGTTTGTTTCGCTCATCTACTTTCTGTTCATTCTTGAATTTGCTTACTGAAAAAAATTCATGGCACCTGAAAATCAACCAACGACAGGTCCTCCAACTTTTACCGGAGAGAATTATCACATATGGGCCATCAAAATGAAGTCTTATCTAAAGGCTCTCAACTTATGGGAAGTTGTTGAGCTTGGAGAACTTGCTGTCCAGCCATTGAGAGTTAATGCAACTCTCAATGAAATTAAGAAGTATGATGAGTTGGTGACTAGATCTCCACGAGCTCTCACCTGCATACATTCAAGTCTTACGGACGTGATGTTTACGAGGATTATGACTTGTGAAACAGCCAAAGAAGCTTGGGATAAGTTAAAGGACGAGTTTGAAGGCAGCAGTAGAGTAAAGTATGTTAGACTCTTACAATTGAAGAGAGAGTTTGAGCTTTTGAAGATGAAAGGCTCAGATAGTGTGAAAGAATACTCTTCAAAGCTGATGGAGATTGTGAACCAGATAAGAATACTTGGTGAAACCTTTCCAGATCAGAAAGTTATAGAGAAGATCTTGGTCAGCCTCCCAGACAAGTTTGAATAAAAAATCTCAGCTATTGAAGAGTCTTGTGACTTGACTACTCTTACAATAGCCGAACTAATCTCCAAATTGCAAGTCCAAGAGCAACGGATCACTATGAGAAGTGAAGGGATAGTAGAAGATGCCTTTCAAGCAAGGCATAAATTCAAACATCAAAAGGAAAGCAGAAAAGTCTAGTTGGATAAATTTGGAGATGTAAAATCTGGTGGAAACCAAGGTGATTTGTCGATAAAAGGAAAATTTCCACCTTGTGGCATTTGTAAGAAGACAAACCACTTAGAGAAGAATTGTTGGCAGAATTCAAAGAGGTCTCCAATTCAATGTAGATATTGTAAGAAGTATGGTCACATTGAGAAGTATTGTAGGCAAAAGCAAAATCAAAGTGGCCAGTCTTCCTATCGAGTGAATTTCGCAGATGATCACCAAGTTGGAAAATCAGAGGAGGAGGTTTTCATGGCCTCGCACACATCACATATTGACCAATGTAAATGGTATGTTGATAGCGCGTGCACAAGGCACATAGCGATTGATGAAAATCTATTTGTTACCTTGGACAGATCTGATAGAACCAAAGTGAAGCTTGGAAATGGCGCATTGGTGGAAGCTCACGGTAGAGGGTCAGTAAAATTTCCTATTGACGAAGGTACGAAAATTATTAATGATGTTCTTTATGTGCCAAATTTGACTCAAAACTTGTTAAGTGTTGCTCAATTGCTTCATAAAAATTATTCTC
>JAJOOF010017195.1:0-11129 GCA_029582545.1 Solanum lignicaule | reverse complement strand
TAATCTAATTTTAATTTTCCTTAAATATTTAGTAATGTAACTAATACTTGTTAAACTTATTTTAGCATGATTTAGTACTTTTAAATTATGATAATTTTCATTATGACTTTGCAATATTTATTTTATATGATGATTTCATTATTATTTTTTATTGAATATTTTAGTATCATCACTCATCAGTACTCATATCGTATTTTGTGTTATTTTCTTAAGAAACACCTTAGATAATTGTATTTTGGTTGGACTAAAGAAATATTTGGAGCACAAGTTAATTATATGTTTGTATGCAAACTTTACCGAAAAATTCCAAAAATTTGAAAAAAATTCGAGGTTTATTAGTTTGGTTTGATTTATAAATTTAATAAAAATTCGACACAATGGTTTGGTTTGGTATTTGAAAAATCCGAACCAACCCGAGGATGAAAAACCCGAAAAAATCTGAATTTTATTGGTTTGGTTTGGTTTATAAATTAAATTTTTTTACACAAATGATTTGGTTTGATATTTGAAAAACCCGAACCAACCCGATCATATACACCCCTAATTTCTATCATATAATATACTACTTCTTTTTATTATTATATATTGTTTAACTAATTAATAACTTTATACCACATTTCAAGTCATATACATCTAGATACATATATTTTTATTATTAGAAATATTCAAATAGGGAGAGAGGCAAGCGAAATCTCCAGATACATGCGAAAGGCGAGCGAGAGAAGAGAGTAGCGAACGAGAGAGAGAGTTTAGATACATGTAAATTCACTTGAATACTGTGTATTTAGAATAAATTACACCTATTTTAAACCTAATGTACCTGAGATACATGTATTTGGACGTGTCAAATACATATATCCAAAGTCCAAAATTTAATAACATTCGTAACATTGCAAATTTAATAACTTCTCGATATTTTGAGTGTATCACTCGAAATGATTCACATTTGCAAAAGATCAAAATTTAAAAGCTCTTCAAAAACAGACTAATTCATCCACTATCTCAATCTCTTCACTACCTTCCATTGCCTCAATTCGAATGCTTTGAGAATTCAAAGTTGTCGAGTCTGGACCACCAAAATAGGAAGTGTTAATGCGAGAAGAGCGGAAACTTTGAACATTATGCTTTGTCACATTTCGATTGTTTCAGAACTTAAATCAGTTGCATCAATTAGACACATTATGCTTTAAAGTATATGTATTGTTTTATTCCATCTTATCCAAAATAACGAGATTAATCAACAGGAATTGAATACCTAAGTATAAAAATTAACTTCATTTGTATATAAGTCTCGTCTTCTGGACGATCCAAAATATATGTAAACCAGAATTTCTTAAAACGGGCTAGCATGATTGACAACATCATTCTAACTTCAAAAGGAAAGACACAGCAAAAACAAGCTACCGAGCTAGTACAGACAGTAACTTATCAATCACAATTTTAAAAAAACTGACACGATCACTAAGCTAGATGTTAAAGCATGCAGAAACGGGAGAGGACAGGTCTTGCGTTAATCAAAAGATTTGCATAATTTCACAAACAAAACAAAATCCTCGAATAAAATGAAAAACATTAGTTCCTCAAAATGATTGTATGATAAAACTTTCACCACAACGCCTACCAGAAAGTTGATAATGCTTAACAGACTACAATACGACTCTTAATTGCTTATTTCTTCTCTTCCTTTTCTGCTTCAGCTGCCCTCTTCAACCTGGCTCCCATATGTCGGGCATTTGTACGCTCAATACGAAGCTTGCCATAGGCCTTGAATGATTTCATCTCATCTGTGACCTTCACAAAGTCAACAGCAGGCTGTTCCCTAGTAATAGGCAGGTATGAACCCTGGACCTGGGTGGCAGTAGCAAGTTCCTCTGCACTAGAATCACCAGCCTGGAAGAGAGTAGTTTAAGGTGAATTTATGGCAAGAAGTGTTTATATACCATAACAGGAACCCAGTGAAGCACAGTAAAGAACCAACAGTTTTTGAATTTACCTTGACCTTCTTAGCACGCCTTGGGAAGATAACTAGCTTAGCCTTGTAGGTTTTAAGCCTCTGGACATTGGTTTGGAGACCTTCCAAGGATCTGTTCCTGCGGCGATGATCAACAGCAATGCCTATGGTTGGTGCTAGCTTTTTGGGAATACCAGCTGCCTGAAAACCAATGCTAATCATTAACGACAAGATCAAACGTACAAAAGAATCTAGAAAATATGGAACTTTGACAAGAGAATTTCTTCTTTTACACAATGGATTGGTTTTGGTTGATTGTGCTTCTACTAGGAGCAAATTATATAGCAAATGACATACAAGTAACTAGAATTGTACCTTCAGTTCTTCAAGAGAGAATCCCCTGCCAGCACGGACTTTCATGTTGTATTTAAGTGTTTGTCCATGAACAATAGGTCGAAGTGAACCAGCTGTTGGCCTAGGGAAGATCTTCACAGCCTTCTGCTGTCTAGCTGTTGACAACATAATAAAAGAGAAATACAGAAATGTTAGTATTGCACAACCAAAGAATTTCAAAATGAAAATATCATGATAGAAATTCAGTAAGCAGACAGCATACCAGCACGTCTCCTTGTTTTCCTAGCAGGTTGGTTGAACCATGTCCTTACATAGTTCTGCCAATGCTTCTTGAAGTGCCCATTGGGAATAACATTGTTGTGCTTCATGACTTACCTGCATTTGCAGTGAAATAACATGTCAAACAAGCATCCATCAGAATGCAACTGCTTTCATCCGCAAAATAGAATAGAACTATTCTTTTCCCGGTTCATAGTTATCTTGACTTTGATTTTGTTATTCACACAGAAAATTCATATTCCATCAAAATAATACAATAAGCAGCAAAGCAAGCCAAATAAAAACTGATAAAATCAACCAAATACACAAAAAGTTATAGATGAGCAAGTAAAACTACTCAAACAAATGTTTTTTCTACTCACTAAATGCTACTTTTCTAGCATTACATCTTCAAAGTTTATTTCACAAGGTTAGTGACTACATATAGTTGAGTTTTAAAGCATTTCTTTGACAATAGACATAGTTATTTTTACTAGGAACTGAGTAAATATACAGACACAAAATCCGCTAGCTGATTTAAATAGTAACATACACAACGATAAGATATTGTAAGATCCGAAAGTGTAAAAACCGAGATTTCTACTAACTTAAGGTCACATTCAGAGCGAGCGATTTGACCAAGGTTTTCTGAGACTAAACATAAACTGAAATCCAATTCAACCCAAACACACATCCAAGTTCCTCCTTCAATTGAACAAAACTTCCCTACACACTGATTTAAACAAGTATCCTACATTGCAAGCTTATCAAGGTATATCAATATGCATATCAGATCATCAAAACTCACAAAACTGAGGCACTACGCATAAAAACACAAAAACAAATCCAAAATTATCAATTAAGAACAAGTTTATCTACCTACACACACATTTTCATATCAATTATATTTGCATTATACAAATTCAATAACACGCAGCATACAAAATCAACTGAGGATTATTGCTTGAGAAATTTCTAGGTGAAATACTGAAGCATACCTGGGGATTTGGGGGCTAGGGTTCTGGAGGCAACGGAAGAACAAGGGCTCAGCAAAAGAATTGTACTTAGGTTTTATAGGGCTGAGCGAAAAACCCTAGATTTTAAAAGGCCTAAAAATGGATTTCCGAATGGGCTGTTCATTTGGGCCGGTGAACTTTTTTTTTCTTTTTTCCATGTCCAGTTTACTCTATGGGCCACAAATTGTATCCAGTTTAGAAATCGGCCCAGTCCACTTTATTGGACAAGGACTAGCCCATAAGAGTTCAATTGGGTGCACAAATATACAATTCTTAGGATCCTTATTCAAAGATTGAAAAATTATCCGAACTACTCCCTCTGTCCCATTTTATGCGTCATTTTTCGTATTTCATGATTCAAACAAGTCTAGCTTTGACCGTAAGTTGTTCATAGATTTTTTAAACATTTTGAATTTAATTATTGTGACTTATAGTACTTTTTACGTAGTTTACAAATATATAAATTTCATTTTTAAAAAAATGAAGATTTCATGCATAAATTTCCGGTCAAACTTAAACTGTTTGACTCTCGAAAAACGAAAAGTGTCACATAAATTAGGACAGAGGGAGTAGTAATCTTGATCCATATATTTTAGACTTTATAGTGGTACTTTGGGAAAATTACATAGCATAGCAAGATTATGTGATTTTTTATAGTATATGTATGTATATGTATATATATATTTGTGTATCTTAAACCCCTAGTCAACACTGTTAGCTCCAACCTCACTTGTTTGTTGTCGTTGAAGTTTGTTGGAGTTTTAGTTGACCGCTGAAAAATCAATGTTGTTTCATTGAACTTTGTCAGATTTATGTTTTATACATACATTGGATTCAATTGGTCAGACATATAATTGATGTTTTCACATACATTCAACTTCTACTTTGAAAATACATATACAGTTGGGCACACATACATTCAACTTCTATTTTGAAAACACATATATAGATATCTAATTGGTCGCATATACATATACATACAATTACAATTAAATATTGTATGTGTATGGATGCATTGTATATTGCTACATTTTGAAATGAAAATGATGATACACTTTAAAATAGAGAAAAACCTCGCTATATGTTACAAAATAGACACTAATAGTGATATCACACTAATGAAAATTTTCCCCTAAAGATATCCAAAATCTATCAAAGTTTTTAAAGTTGTCGTATTAGAATTAACTTTAAACTTTAGATATACAGATTTGAAATAAAGTTTGAAGTTCAACTTTTGATAGCTAAAATTTTAGATATATTTTTAAAATAGGGGTGTCACAAACGATTATCCCATGCATATTATTTCATAATTGTATAGTTTTACTTATATTCTTTTTTTTGTTTTGGGTGTTGAATGATAGATTGGTGTGTTCTTCCTTTCAATCTTACCACTCCATTAAAATCTATACATGATAGATCTCACCTCAATAATCTAGATAGGAGACGATCACCTCAAAACACATCATAGCCTATTTGCAATACCGATAAAACCTAGGAAAGCAACCCGATTAGATGTTAAAGGATCCGACATTCGGATTTAAAATGATTTGTATTGTTATTATCTGCCAAAACATTTTCAATCAGTTAATTGTTTTAATGTATAATTGTTGAGGATAGATAAATGGCTGAAATTGTATCAAATATTTCATGATAAGTAGAGGACCCATAATGGAAAATATTCGAACACATGTTTTCTTGATGGACTATAGGTTAGATTTGTGATGTGACTAATTTGATGTGTTGCTTTAGTATAAAATAACTTTAAATGTGAACAGAATCAAGGGAGTTTGTCATTGTATGGGAAATTCAATTTGAATTGGACTTGCTAACTCCTTTTTATTTAACAAGTCCAATTCCCCATGCAATGACAAATTGACGATCCTTAATTATCAACAAAGATCATGGTGGAGTGATAAGTACTTACTCAATTTTAATTAAAGGTCTCGAGTTTGAGTCTGTCTGGATATGAAATCTCATCTGTTAGGGAATTAATGCTTTACTCCTTACTATGAAACTTCCAGTGAGTTTAAATTTAATCAGGCTCTAATATATGTATCGAATATCAGATGAAAAAAAAAAGAAAAAAGAGAAGGCGATCCTTAATTATGAAAACTCCAAATACTAATAAACTAGAGATCTAACCTATAAAAAAAAAGTAACCATCTGAGAAAAGCAAATTAGGTAAGGAAGAATAGTGATTTGCATTAACCAAACCAGATTTAACAAGAGATAGTAAGATATTTATGGGGTAATCATTTTTCGATTATGTCTTTGAAAATAATCACTAGAGTTTTAAATATCATGGATCTATATAATGTAAAAGAGTTTTAAACGTAGTATTTAAAATTTCATAACAATAATTATTGAGTGTACTAATAAAATTTTATATTATAATAGAAAAAAAAAACATATAAGATGCAATTGATACTTTTGATGAGGTGAGACATTTTAGAAAATTTTTTTAACGAATTTGGCCTATACCAAAAAATATATCACATCATATTAAAATTATTTTTTTGACTAATTAAGTTCAACATAATATCATAAATCTGTATTTAAGTAGGGATATACACGATTGGATTAATTCAGATTTTTCAAATATCAAATCAAACTATTTGTGTCGAATTTTTAAATTTATGAACCAAATTAAACTAAGAATTTTTTAAATTAGATTTGATTTTTGATTCAATTTTGTACCCCTAATTTAAAGTATTTTTACATGACATGAAAAGAACAAAAGTAAAGGCTAAATGTTGCGGATACTCGATCGGTGATTATACTAAATCGTATCAACTAATCATAGTTTAATTATTTTATAAGGTAACAATATAAATAAATCACCTTAATTAAGTGGTAAAAGTTTATATATTAATTTGGTATAAATATCGAGCACAAATAAATTATTTGTGTCTATATATTTGAGACATATTGTAATAAGGGAATCCGTAATTATTATATTTCTAGTACATTCTTGTTGAATCCCGCTTAAGCATTGTACATAATAGCTCATAAATTATATAAAATATATAAATCGTATTAGATAAGCTCTGTGCAACAAGCTCGACCACAAAACACATACAAATGATATTGGAAAATTTCTTACTCAACTTACTCGTCCACCAATATTTAAACAAGAGAAAGAAACAAAATACAAATGCGGAAAGGCAAACTATATAATGTATAGTATAGTTCAAAAGATGGGGCATTTAATTTAAACACTCATTATTTGAATTACTATTTAGATCTCCAAATCTTCATTTTTCTTCTTCTTCTTATGTTGTCTTCTAAATTTTCGACAAAATTATACTCATAACTTTTTTATCCAAAGGAGTTTGGCTTTATAGATTATGGAATGCGTGGGATCTTTAAAAAAGCAATTAAATAAAGTCAAGCGTGCAATGCATGAAATAATAACTAATTCTAAAGTGAATGTCTTTTTCCTACTACAATTTTTAATTTGGGTTACTTAAAATTTACAAATAGTCACTTTTCAACTCTTATAATTTTAAAAAAATAATTATTGTCATAAAATTTTAAATACAACGTATAAAACTCTTTAATATTATCATAATTTTTTATAAGTAGAATTAAAATTTTATGATAATACTTACCGATATTTCTACATTTTCTTTGGATAAACGATAGAACCGAACACAATAACTTGCTTTTAAACAAACAAGAGTTATTGTGGACCGTGATAAGGATAACTTTACGTACGAAAAAAATCTTATTAGGACTCACCTTTTTTTATAAAAAATAAATGATATTTATACGGTGTGTGAATTCCAATTAATTAAAGGCTCAACATGAACACTATCAGACACCAAGTGAAAAAAAATAAAAATAACTTAGTTCTTTTAAAAAGGCTAACTAAAATTTAGGAAATGTACAACTAGTTAGCAGTATCAAGAGGTTACTAAATTATAAAACTTTAACGAACTCTGTCCTCTTAATTATTAGATGATCTTTCTTGAGATATGTAAAAAAAAAGATGGTTTTAGATAATTTAACATTACTTTTTTCTATGAATAAATCTTCTTTGTACGTAATTAGACATTAGTTTAACTTGTCATTATATTCCTCTAATTTATAGGTTTTGAAGAATCGTTACGCTTCTCCCTACTTCCATTAAAAGCATAATTAGAAACTACAACAGCTTAACGAATTTGGTGGCCTAAATTAAAATATATTTAAAAACCCTTTGTTTTTTCCCCATAAGTTAATTGCATTGTATTGTTTGATCTATATATTGATATGATAAATTGTTAATGAGACACAAGAAACTCATATGCCTTTAATCTAGTGGTCATGAGAGCGCAACGCGTGATGTGTAGATTTGATGTATGTTAATGGTATCAAACTCTCGCTTATACAAAACCATGATATTTAAATGAGTTAATATCTCAAAATGTTACTCAACTTTGAGAATTTATCTAACAAAGTCATTGAACTTTATTTTGTATCATTAAAATCATTAAACTTAATTAGACCTTTCTATCAATAAAATCACTCAATAAAAAATTATCATTAAAAAGTATTGGCATGACAAAATAAATTATTGTTTTTATATCATTTAAATATAAATTTCACAATTAAATAAAACTAAAGAAATCTCATTAAGGACTTTTCACTTCCCCTCACAATTTTTTTTTTCAAAAAATCAATCAAAATGTATATCCAAACACAATTTTAAATTTCAAAACTTATTTATCAACAATTTTAAAATACATATTTTTTCGAACTTGAACAAATCTATGTCAACATTAGCAAACCGTGGAGTTACAAAGGAAAAGTAAAATCTTTACCAATTATATTTAGCAAGAAACATCTAAATAGATTACATGCCGAAGAACTTATTAATTAATGGGAAAAAGGACAAATATACCCCGAATTATCGTAAATGGTATGGAGATACCCTCAGTCATACTTTTGGGACATTGGTGCCCCTGCCGTCTAAAAACCAAAGCATATATACCCTTTATACTAACGGACATACACGTGTAATCTTATCCACAGATCCGACATTTATTAAATATCGGATCAACGGATAAGATTGTGCCACGTGTCCCTATTTAGTCTTCCGTTAAAGTGAAGGGCATATATGCTCTAGTTTTTGGACGGTAGGGAAACCAATGTCCCAAAAATATGACGGAGGGTATCTGCATACCATTTACGATAGTTTAGGGGTATATTCGTCCTTTTTCCCTTAATTAGTAAATACTTACTTGTTCTATTTTTGACATTTGTCTATTGTTTTTCTTCCTGTTTTGGATTTAATTTGTCGTTTTGCTTAAATACTTATACTCATTTTTTTTTAGGAGACAAAACTAAATATTATGGTATTACAGTATTCAGTAATACCAAAATATGTTTCACTAAGAAAAATTATTCATTTATTTATTAAATCACGACATAAATTATACAATAATATCATAAAAAATATTTGTTTCCGTGATTAAGTTTGTCCGAACTTTTTTTAATAAGTTTTTTTTTAAAACTTATTTATTTGTGGGTTTATGTTTATATGACATAAAAATAATAATTTATTTTGTTATGTCAATATTTTTTTTAATAATAAATTTGATTGAGTGATTTTATGGATAGAAGGTCCGAGTTTAGTGATTTTATTGATACAAAACAAAGTTCAATAACTTTGCTAGATAAATTCTTATAGTTGAGTGACCTTTTGAGATATTAACTCTATTTAAATAGGAAAGACGAACCTTACGACACTTATCCCCACCCAATATTTAAGTTCTTTATTTAATTAGTATCACATATGAATTATGTCAAATTTTAAAAATACATCCAAATTGGAAACATTTGAGAAGTGTACAAGGAAATAGAGCCAAAGTGGTGAAATTTGAGAGATCTTATATGAGGTAAGGAAAGGTGATCGTGTGACATGTTTATTTAGGTATATCTAAGAAATGAATTATTAATTTATGTTTCTTTAGTGGGTAAATAGGATAAGGTCATCGATGACATTTATTTAGCAAGAAAGTGTTAAATCTTTTAATATATATAATCATGATAATTTTAATAAAGTAACACAGAATAATTTGCAAGTGTCACGGGATATTCAATAGGTAATAATAAAAATAATAATCTAACTTTGGTTGGTGAACAAATCACCCCCAAAGAAAAAAAAATGTGAAAGGAGTGGAAGAAACCATGCTAACTTTTCTATAGTTAATTGTTTGACCAAGATTGCAACATTTGCTAGGGTGATTACGAGTGTTAAATAGACAGATTAAATTAAATTTAAGTGGATAAAATAAAATAAATGAACTTATTGTTTGATTCGTACCTATAAGTTATTTGAGTTGAAATGAATAAGTTGAAAAGGGTTAAAAGTTGGATTATAAGTTAACTCGTCCAATTTTAATTAAAAGTTTTAAATTAATTCTTTGTTTGTTTACTTATAATGTATTGAAATATCTAATGTAATTTTTTTCTTATACTATAAGTATATATAACGTATCAAATATATGTCTTCTTAAACATATCTAGACACAAAATTCTCATGGATTAATTTAAATTGTATACTAACCTAGTTTTAAAACGAGATGAATCAAGCAGGTTAAATAATTAGGTTGATAAAATAAACAAGTCATTAATTCATCTAAACCTAAGCAGGTTGGATGACCATGATTTTATGGATTGGATTTACTACAACTTCATTTGATTTTTTTTAATTGGAAGTGCTTTTTGAAATAAGTACAGTTGGATGGAGAGCAGCAATTTATGGTTCACTAATCAATTTAAAAATATTTGTGCTAATAATAAAGTAATACTTATGTTTGACTAATATTACAAAAATACTTTTTAAAAAAACTACTTTAAAAAAAAAATATCTATTATTGCTCAAAACACTCATTTTTTCTCTAAAACTTAATACTACTTCAACAAAACCATTACTCCTTTTTATATAGCTTTAGGTCCTCGTTTATAGATTTGGTTTCAAGAATTCAAAATAATATTTGGAGATTATTTTAAATAAGTGCTTATTTGAACTTTTAAGTGTAAATTGAGAATTTAGAATCATTAAATTTTTAGTATAGGATTACAATTCTAAAAGGGCTATGATGAATTAAAATCTAACATTATGAACCAAAACATGATTTGAGTAGTTAATTGTAGTTTTGTGATTTGATGTTTGTTATTTGAGTCTTCTCTTTTAATTGATCTATCATATTTTATATATTATATATTCAAATTATCATTGCATGGAAATATAATTATAATTATATATCTAATCATGCCCACCTTACACCCACAATTTGGGGCACAAAATAGACAAACATTCATCTTGCTTACATGATGGGATTGGCTCAATTTCAGTTCACATATACATTATTATATTATAATATCTTATAATAAAAATAAAATATATAAAAGAGATATCACATAAATTATTGGATTTTGAGTACCCTACATCAATAATTATCTCATACAATTTAAGTTATATATATAAATATATATATATATATATATATATATATATATATATATATATTAACTGTATAAAGATTTTTATATTGTTAAAT
>JAJOOF010017193.1:0-16126 GCA_029582545.1 Solanum lignicaule | reverse complement strand
TTTTGTCAGAAGAAAATCGATCCGTCAGGAGGGATTTTGCCCTTTTGGTTAATCTTTTTTGATGTGCCCTTTTTGTTTTTTGAAGGAAAAAAATGACCCTTTTAGCTATGGACTCCCTTTTTGTTGATATTTTTATTCATTAGAGTGATAAGGTAACCGTATTGTAAAACTACAAATGATATAATGTTTTTAAAGAATTTTTAAAAATGTTAATAATAAAAAAAGAATTAAAAAAATGTTAATAATAAAAAAGGAATAATGTGACATGGCATCCTATTAGGAGAGAGATAATATTTTTTTTGTGTCAAGTATATTTTGAGGAAAAGAGGTAAAGTTGGGTGATATTGTGGTCCTAAAACAAACATAAGTGATATTCTTAGGTAATTTCCCAAACATGAGTGACTATCCAGAGAAATTACTCGAAAATAACTATAGATACAAAGCCTAATTTTATTTTTATTTTTATGTATATATATAATAATAGATGTTGATGTCATAGGGTTGTTTATGTAGTTTAATATTACATAGATATTCTTTTATTCTGGATTATGTAATTAATACTTTTTGGCAATGGCCAGGAGATGAGTAAAAAGTTGTTGAGGCTTAGACATTATGGCCATGTGATCAGAGCCTGAAATCTCTTCCACTTCATCTGGTGGATTTTATTTTTCAGCATCACAACGAACGCATACTTTTTGCTCGAAAGAACCATCTCCTTTGATATGTCTTCCGGACTGTGCAAGTATATTGGCCTTACTAACGTAGTAGCCAGCGCCAAATCCTATCACCAAATAGGGGAAAATAAAATGGATTTGTTTCTAAGATAAACTAGTGAAATTTTCGCCTAGCTGGGTAATTTCAGGGGTCTTCTTAAGTCTAGTTGAAGATTTGTATGTTTGTGCAGAGGATTCATAGCAGACTTCACTATGTCTCGTTTTGAAAAGAAATGAATCTTGTACCTGATTCGATCACAAAAAATTAGAGATGAGAGTTGCCCAAACACCACTTGGGGCTTAGCAGGCTCAGCTGATAAAGATAAGTAGATAACTTGACCAGGCATTAAAGCCGCGAGAAATATAGCAGCTGAAATCTTCTCTGGAAAGCTTTCCATGGCTTTAGAAATCGCGAATCCACCAAGGCTATGGCCTACAAGAACCACTTTTTCATGTGTAGGAAGAGAAGCCATGAACTCTGTTAGCGGACTAAAGTAATCAGATAAACGTGGGATTCTAAGGACCTGCTTGGGGTTGATCCCTGTCAATAGCCGTGACATTATGCCCTGAAGATCTCATCAGTGCCACAATCTTGTACCAAGACCAGGCTCCACGACACGCGCCATGTATTAGCACAAAGTGCTTGTTAGCTTTAGGCCATTTAGGCCCTGATGTTGTTGAATTTACATATGGCAACAAAAGTATCAGTACTAAACTTTAGAAACTTGATTTTCTTCATAATTTTTTTCTTTCTCTTTTCTAGTGTTGAACTATGAGCACATAGTACAAAGAATCTTATAAGGTGATAATAAACCTTGTCCACATGATTATTTGAGTGAATTTTGAAGTTTGTCAAATGTAGTGAAAATGATTGAAGTGTCTTTTGCTTGCGCATTTAGTTATCTTGAGCCAAAGTTAAGTTTTGCTTTCGATTTGTCTTTGAAAGACAAGTACCCAAATAGCCGATTGGAGGACCGCTATTCAAGTCATTGAAAATTACAAAATATTTATATTTTACAGGTTTCAGAATCAACTATTCAGAGACTTATGAGACTGAAGTGGAAATTCAATATAGAGTTTATAATTGGGGAATGTCAAGCCAAAAGTTCGAATTTAAGACATTTAGGTATGAACTTAGGATTGATAGTCCCCGACTCCACATCTGTAAGTCTAAAGCTTGACCTATATACCAAGCCTAACTTCAGACGCGTATATCTGATTTTGAACTTAAGTTTGAATGAAGTCCAACTTCAGACGTACATTCAGGTTTGAAGTTAACGACTACATCAATCGTCGTCACAATATTGTATACCAATTTTTTTTCCCTTTCCACCACTGGACATATGTCTCCTTTGATTTCGTTGTTTTGATAGATACAACTTCCACAAAAGGGAGAGTTTATCCCACTCAACATTGGATATTGAACCTTATGTTGCTGGACTCTATATAAAGTTCCTCAATGGTATTTAAGAAACTAAAATTTTATGATATTGTTCTTATTTGAACCTATTTTCATTGTAATTGGTTGCTTAAGTTAGGAGTTTTTCAGAAGTTCTATAACTTTATTAATGCACCATTTCCAAAACCCAGGATGCAATATGATAAGTTTAAAAACTTTGCTGCACAATAGCTCACAATTTTTTTTTTTAAAAAAAGATAGGCAACTTGTTTGTATATTGAGGTATATATAATGTTTGAAATAAAATTATAAATTTGAAAACTGTGTAAAAAATATTATAAATCACAACAATTAACAATTTAAAGAATTTAAAAGATACATACAAAAATTCGGTAAAAAGACTTAAGAATCCTCAAAAAACAAGAGTGCCTTGTTGGATGGTATGAGTTGTTGGAACAAAAGGATTGTGTACTCAATTGATCTAGGGTGCACGCCTCCCAAAAACTAGTAGTATCAGATTACAGGGGAAAGTTGAAGTACCATTTCTAAAATTTATTTCAGTATACTTTATTATTGAATATTTAATCAAAGATTAATAAGCTCGTCACTTGAGAGCAATACGTAGAAGAAGAGTAAAAAGTTTTAGGGGCTTAGACATCATGGCCATGTGATCAGAGCCTGAAATCTTTTTCACTTCATCTGGTGGATTATTTTCAATCATCCAATGTTGAAATTCCTTGGGTAGAGTTTTATCTTCAACAGCCACAATGAATACTCGTCTAACTGTTCCGTACTTTTTGCTTGAAACAACTATCTCCTTAGCAAAATCTTCCACACTGTATAAGTATAGAGGCCTTACTAGTGTAGTGGCCAGCGCCAAATCCTAACAACAAAAGGGAAAAAAAAAGAAGAGGAAACTTTATCAGTTCAATGATGTTGATTTTCTACTCGAATCAACTGGAGAAAACATGCAACATTAGAGCTATCGTCATGACCATTTTGCTTGCTTACCTGAATTGGGCTCAATTGATAAGCATTTCTTGCCAAGTACTTTGGACCAAAGATGAAGGTTGTTGGAGGATTGGTTGGTCCATTATCATACGTTACACGATTATCAAGTTGAGATACATTTCCATTGAAAGATTGTAACTAAATAATAGTTTCAAAATGAAAAAATGTTAGTAGCTGACTAAACAGATCATAGCAAAGGCAAAGTTGGTGAATTATATACATGTATCTATATGTACCTTGGTTAAGAGAGTGGTCGCATTTAGAGTTGGACCAGGCATCAGAGCAGTAACAAATACAGCAACTGAAATCTTTTCTGGAAATCTTTCCATGGCGTTAGATATGGCCAGTCCACCAAAGCTATGGCCTACAAGAATCACTTTCTCATGTGTAGGTAGAGAAGCCATGAACTCCATTAATGGACTAAAGTAATCAAATAAATGTGGGATTTCCAGGACCTGTTTGTTGTTGATCCCTGAAGCACCTAAGTCAAGAGATGTGACATTATGCCCTAAAGATCTTATCAGTGCCACAATTTTGTACCAAGACCAGGCTCCGTGACACGCCCCATGAACTAGCACAAAGTGCTTGATAGTTTTACGCCCTGATGTCGTTGAATTTACATATGGCAACAAAACTATCAGTACTAAACTTATTAGAAACTTGTTTTTCTCCATTTACTTTCTTTTCTTCTTCTGAACTATGAGCTCATAGTATGAACCATTACAAGGCAATTATTATAGATAATCAAGGTGTTTGACCTTCTAACTTACCTCCCTGCTGAAGCAATCCTACGTCAAATATTATTTGTTGGGGATTTTATCATTCACTAAGTCAACCAGAGGAAGAGAATAGATTATTAGATTATTCAGGCTGAAGTTGCATAAAACAGTTTGATTGTCAGTATCACTGATAAAAGAAAGGATAACAAAGATCAATGTCAACTGCTGACTGAACCTAAAAGTCTACACTATGCAGGATAAATGAGGACATTTTCAAACAAAGTCACAACCATTTGACATAAAATTACAGGGGACATGATCATAATTCATAAAGGTCATAGATGATTATATGTGTTACCTAACAGAGGACTCTATGGCCCGAGTGATTTCATACAACAGAAGAAAATTGTTAAGTGAGGGGGAATAATCAAATTAAGCACAGGGTACTTAAATCTCATGAAATCACTGGAATTTTGGTATCATTCTTTGCATTAAATTAAACCAAACATGTTCAACAAATATAATAAAAATAAGAAAGGGAAATTTGAACTGTTTCGTGAGGGTAGAAACGTTCAGAGTTGGACCAGACATCATTATTTCAGTAACAAAAACAGCAACTGAATTCGAGTAGTGTGAAAATCTTGAGTGCTTGTTTTGTTCCTTCGACATTTCAGTAAGTCAAAGGTAAGTTGGGGCTAGAGTTGTAAGTCCAAACATAACATATGTACATTAACTTTTGGAATCTATGATCTGATGAAAATAATTGCAACATGGCGTTACTGGGATCCTTAGAAGTTAAATTATTTTGTGAAATGCTCATGTATTGGAGATGTAATTAGAAAGGTACTATTTCACAAAATCCCTGACGCCAAGTGATAAGCCCAAAAATTACAACTCTGCTTATGTTGAACATTTCCAAGATGTTTTTTGTGGGGAACAGCAAAGGGAATCTCTACACAATGAACAAAAGACTGATTCAACAAAGGGTAATCTAATTTTATTTCAACTATGCATTATTCATGAATATGCAATCACAAGCTAGTTTAAGCTATTAAGATAGCATGTCATTTATTGGCAATACGCATAAGAAGAGTAAAAAGTTGACGAGGCTTAGACATCATGGGCATGTGATCAGATCCTGAAATCTCTTCCACTTGATCTGGCGGATTCTTTTCAATCATTAACTGTTGAAATTCCTTCTTTAGAATTTTATCTTCAGCTGCCACAATATACGCTCGTCTAACTGATCCATAATTTTTGTTTGAAAGAACTATCTCCTTTGATATTTCATCCAAACTGTGAAAATAAATTGGCCTTACTAATGTAGTAGCCAGTGCCCAGTCCTAACACCAAGAAGGAAAAGAAAAATGTTTGTTACGGCCATTCTCATTATCAAGAGTACCAGTACTCAGCTATTTCAATTTATATTTTTACTATGCTCTGCAGTCTGCTTACCTGAATTGGGCTCAGTGGATAAAGATAACTCGCCAAGTACTTTGGACCAAAGATGAAGGTTGTTGGAGGATTGGCAAGTCCATTATCGAATGTAAGACGATTATCAAGTTTAAATATTGCTCCACTGGATGACTACAGTAAAGTATAATAGTTTCAAACATGAATGTAAGCTAACATAAAGAATATCATCTCATGGCTAAATTTGAAAATGATACCTCATTGAAGATGGTGGCTGCATCAAGAATTGGACCAGGCATTAGAGCAGTGACAAATATAGCAACTGAAATCTTTTCAGGAAAACTTTCCATGGCTTTAGATATGGCAAATCCGCCAAGGCTATGGCCAACAAGAATCACTTTTTCATCTGCTGGAAGAGAAGCCATGAACTCCATTAGTGGTCTAAAGTAATCAGATAAATGTGGGATTTGAAGGACCTGTCTCGGGTTGACCCCTGCACCACCCAAGTCCAGAGCTGTTACATTATGCCCTGTTGTTTTTATCGACGCCATAGTCTTGTACCAAGACCATGCTCCATGGCAAGCCCCATGAACAAGCACGAAGTGCTTGCGAGCTTTAGGCCGTTTAGGCCCTGACATGGTTGCATTTACACATGACAACAGAAGTATTAGAACTACTAGACTTGTTAGAAACTTGCTTTTCTCCATATCTTTTTCTTCTTCTTTTGAAGAATGAGCACATTGTATGAACCATTACAAGGCAATTATATAATTCCAGGAGTTTGACATTTGTTAATTAATTTACTTACTTTCATGCTGAAGTAACCCCATGTTAGGTGCTATAGGGGAATTTTATTTTTTTATTGGATGTGTTTCTTGGAAGTTCAATCATTCATCAAAAGAGAATAAATAAGTAAAATTTCTGTTTTCACCAGATAAATGGAATGAAATCATTCACTATTTTATTTTCATATTGGATGGGTATATTTGGGCCATTTATGTAACGGCCTAATAACACACACAAAAAAAAACTTTACAGGCCAAAACTTGATGCTGCACTCTAGAAATAATTTCCCAAATAGGCTTCAAATAGCCGCCAACAGATAGTATCAAGTCACAAATTGGTCAAGCAACAATTCAACTCATTGCTGCAGTCATACGCAGTTTCCCGAATCAAGAAAAAATTAGCAATAAACAGAGTCGTCTCAAACCTGACCAAAGAGGGTTTACAGTTTCTGTTTGGAGGATTTTCTTCTTGGAAAAATGGTCCTATAATAAGGCGACCATCACAAGTCAACCGGAGATGCCAAACAGATTTTGTAACAGAAAGCCGGACCAAGATTTGTCCACTCACGCGCTCTTCGGACTGGGTTGTCTCCGCCAGCTTGAACGACGCGTGTGATTCACGCACTTCTCCTCTGTAAACCGGCTTCTGGGGTTTTGTAGATCGTGGAAAGATGGTCGTTCTTAGGTTGGTGGCGGCAGCTAAATTTCATTCACATGCTCACCCAATTCCGGCAAGCTCTCTGAGGTAACTGGGAAAAATATTTTCTGATACCATTTAAACATATGACACCTAACCTAAGGTGAGGGGAGAATTGCCCAAATCTATATAACCAGACTGTCCATTTATTTCCCAATCAATGTGAAACTTTAACCCAGTCTAACCATCATTATTTTATTATAGAGAGGCCAATCAAGTTGCGGATGGACTTGCTAAGGAATCAACAAAATTGATTCTGTGAGTTTTATTTTGACACTAGTCTGTGAGAGTTTTATCTTGTCAAATCCTTGATTATTTCTCTCCCATCTTTCCCTTCGTTTGTTCAGTCTTTCATCTTGCGCCTTCAATCACGTACCTTGCTACATAGTTGTTTTACCCACGAGATAAGGGGAAAGTGTTGTGGTACCGATTGTAACAGTCCAATTGAACCAAGATAGTAATATTGATAGGTAATTAGAGGAAATAGAGGTCGTTTATTGATGTCAATTCCAAACACTGAAATTATAACGAAACGAAACAACAACTGAAAGAAAATGATTGAGATGCCAAATTAACTAACTCGACATTGGGACTTCCATGAAAGAATTCATGAGATTGCCATAGAAATGCATCATCTATATGAATTGCTGGTTCCCTCCTCAGCTATGCAGTCATGTGTAGTTTAAATTATTTCAACTAAGCTTCATTCTTGAATATGTAATGAAAAGCTGTGTCTGTCATTTGTGAGCAATGACATCATGACCATATGGTCAGAGCCCTCGATCTCTTTCACTTCATCAGGTGGATTCTTTTCAATCATCTGCCTTTGAAATTCCTTCTTTAGAAATTTATCTTTAGCAGCAATAATGAACACTCGCCTAACTGATCCATACCTTTTGCTTGAAAGAGCTATCTCCTTAGCAACATCTTCCACACTGTATAAGTATAGCGGCCTTACTAGTGTAGTGGCCAATGTCAAATCCTAACACCAAGAAGGAAAAATAAACTAATCTAAATCAGTTACTTTCCATGTCCATGACCAGAATAACAGGACTTTTGCTATTTCACGTATATATCTATGTTATGCTTTGCTTACCTCAATTGGGCTCAGCTGGTAAACATTAGTGACCAAGTACTTTGGACCATCGAGGAAGGTAGTTGGAGGATTGGTAGGTCCATTATCATATGTCACTCGATTATCAAGTGCAGATAATACTCCCCTAGATGACTATAACAAAGTATATTTACTTTCAAACATGTAAAAAGTGTAAGCAAACATATATAACAGATCATCCCCATGGCTAAACTTGGGAATACATATGACAAATTGGTACCTCAATGTAGACGGTGGTTGCATTGAGAGTTGGACCAGGCATTAGAGCAGTGACAAATACAGCAACTGAAATCTTTTCGGGAAAACTTTCCATATGATTTATACATGGTTAAAATAATTTTTTTAGATATATATAGTAGATGTCGAACCCCTTCGACTACTTCGTGTGTATTTTTTCAGATTTTGAACCCCCTTATTGAAAATCCTAGATCCGCCACTGGAACCCGGTACAATATTGTGGCATTGATGAGATATTTAGGGCTTCTCTTCCATTTGACATTATGCCCTGAAGATCCCATCAATGCTACAATCTTGTACCATGACCATACTACATGGCATCGATCTCCTATGAATTAGAACAAAGTGTTTCTTAGCTTTGTGTCCTGACAAGGTTACATTTGCATATAGCAACATAAATATTAGAACTACTAGACTTGATAGAAACTTGTTTATCTCCATATCCACTATATTTCCCTTCAATTGTTGAGTTTGCATTCAACTTGAATGATTTAATTGATGAGAAAAGTAGGAGCTTGAGAGAGAGAGAGGGTAAGAGTGGCTATTAATCTTTGTAACCTATTATTCATTAGCTGTTACAATTCTTCATTACCATTCAATATAGCTTTGAATAGTCCTAATGACTAACAATCATTATTCAGACCTTCACCATTTTGATCAGGGGAAGTTTTCTTTATCAATATATTTTTAAGTCTTCCTTTGGGTGCAGAGATCCACACAAAATCTTCCTACATATTATTAAATGTTGGATTTCTTTCTTAATGATTAATCTTTGTCAGTTTCAGTACTCTTGGTTTTATATTGGAAGAGTTTGTCGAATACGTGCACCTGGGTGAAATATTTGTAAGATAGTGTCATTAACACGCCTTTAGCTATAAAGTGTTCTCTACAACTTCTATGACTAATTAAGTATTTTCCGTAAGATTTTCAACACTTATTCAATATCAACTTCTATGTCCTCCTCCCCATGGACGAGATTTAACTGTTTGGTCTTGAACAAAAAATAGAGGTCGTTCATTGATGTCAATTCCAAACACTGAAATTACAATGAAGGAAATAACAACTGAAAGAAAATGATTGAAATGTCAAATTAAGTAGGACTTTTATGAAAGAACTGAGATCCCCATATCAATGCATCAGTAATTTTATTCTCAGCCTTCCACAAGTCCCCCTTATACTTCTTAATTAACAGCTTTTAGCTATACTTGTTGGCAATACGCATAAGAAGAGTAAAAAGTTGAAGGGGCTTCGACATCATGGGCATGTGATCAGATCCTGAAATCTCTTCCACTTGATCTGGCGGACTCTTTTAAATCATTAACTGTTGAAATTCCTTCTTTAGAACTTTATCTTCAACTGCAACAATGTACGCTCTCCTAACTGATCCATACTTTTTGTTTGAAAGAACTATCTCCTTTGATACGTCATTCAAACTGAAAAAATAAATCGGCCTTACTAATGCAGTCCTAACCACAAAGGAAAAAAAAAGACGCTTATCACGGCCATTCTCATTATCAAGATTACCAGTACTCAGCTATTTCAATTTCATATTTTTTACTATATGCTTTGCTTACCTGAGTTGGGCTCAGTGGATAATGATAACTCGCCAAGTACTTTGGACCATAGATGAAGGTTGTGGGAGGATTGGCGAGTCCATTATCGAATGTAACATGATTAACAAATCTTGACATTTGTTAATTAATTATTACTTACTTTCATGCTGAAGTAATTAACCCCATGTTAGATACTACATGGGCTATTTTATTTTTAGAGAAAAGGGTTTGATATGCTCCTTCAACTTTGTTATTTAAAGCTAATATACTATTCATTACAAAAGTGACTCATATATACCGCCAACCGTTATAAAAGTGGCTCACATATACTTCTATCGTTACAAATATGACACACCTATACTCTTTTCATCTAACGGAAGTGAAAATAATAATTTTAAATTGCTATTGACCTCCTCTCCATTGACAAGATTTAACTGTTTGGTCTTAAACCAAATTGAACTAAGACTCAGTAATTACGTGAAATAGAGGTTGTTTATTGATGTCAATTGCAAATACTGAAATTATAATGAAAGGAAATAACAACTAAAAGAAAATGGTCGAAATGTCAAATAAGGACTTCCATGCATGAAAGTACTGAGATCTCCATATAATGCATTAGATATGTGAATTGACTCGAAGTTTTATTCGCAGCCTTATAATGTCTACCTTATTCTCCTAAATTAACAGCTATTTGAAGCATTTGCTTTTTAAAGGAGTCTTAATTTAGGTTCAAGTTGGCTAGTGTTTAACTTTGTGATCATCTGATCTAAAAATTTAAGTTATTAGAGAAATAATATTTTTAAATATGTATGGTTATGTTTTATGTCTAAATTATTGAGATCGATTAAACTTGCGGACGATATGATATATCATCCTGTACTATTAGTTTTAATATACACATTGGTTTAATTATATAAAACATTCACAAGGATAATTCTTTTTTTTTTAAAATTCCAATGTGACGTGTTTGAAAAATTTGAAAGCTCAGAGAAAAAAATATTAATCTGATGCAAAAAATGCTCTAATAAACATTTTAGAAAGATGTTATTCAATTATTAGTTTTTTTGTTAAAAAAAAAAGAGATAGATAGAAGATTTAAATTTATAATCTCACATAAAGAGCTGGACCCAATCATCATTGCATTATATGATACTTTGAGCATAGATTCACATTTAAGCATTTTTATAAAAATATAACACTACTATATATAATTTAGGGAGAGAAGTATGGATTCCGGTGAAGTCGGCCCCCACGTTCTCATCTTTGAGCTCAGTTTTCCACTCTTTGGCTATTATCAGGCCATAAAGAGCCCGCAATGCTCCGATTCCTCCATTGAACTCGAAGACCTTTGCCTAATAAACTTGTCCTAAAACTCCGTCTAAACGAAAATTGGATGTAATTAAAATGTTACTTTTGAATTTTCTTCCTTTTTCTTTTCTTTTTAATTTATTTCTATTATTTATTATTATTATATATATATATATATATAATCAATTATTTTTACAATATTTATTACATATATATATTTATTTTACAAGAAATAATGTGTATCTTAAATACTTAATTTAATACTCCATTATTCATAAAGACATATATTTATCAAATATTAACTTAATAGCAACATGATAAATCAGTTTATTTTTCCTTATTGGTGTTAGGATTTGGAGCTGGCCAGGCGAGTGTTCCAAACAAAGGTGTTTATGATGTCAATTACAATGGAAAGAAAATGATTGAAATATCAAATTAACTAGCTCATTAATAGGACTTCCATAAAAGAACTAAGATCGCCATATAAATGCATAAGGTATTATTCTTCGTAGTTAATTAACAACTCTTAGTTATACTTGTTGGCAATACTCTGAAGATTATAACTGAAGGTTGTTGGAGGATTTTTAGGTCCATTATCTTATGCAACTCGATTATCAAGAGCAGATACTACTCCTGTCGATGCAAATGCCTGTTACAAATTAGTATATTTGAGTTCCAAATATGTAAGAGTTTAAGCAAATATAATGGTTAATGTTGGTACCTGAGTGTAGATGACGGTGCTTGCATTGAGAGTTGGACCAAGCATTAGAGCAGTGATAAATACAATCTTTTCTGGAAAGCTTTCCATGGCTTTAGAAATTGCAAAGCCGCCAAAGTTATGGCCTACAAGAACTACTTTTTCATGAATAGAAGCCATGAACTCCATTAGCGGACTCAAGTAATCAGAATAATTTGGGATTTCGAGTTGATACCTGAAGCACCCAAGTCAATAATTATCCCCTGAAGATCTCATCAATGCCACAATCTTGTACCAAGACCAGGCTCCATGGCATCCCCCGTGAACTAGCACAAAGTGTTTCTTAGTTTTAGGGACTGATGAAAACGTTGCATTTGCATATGGCAACACAAGTATTACAACTACTACACTTAGCTTGTTCACAAAAACTTGTTTTTCTCCATATCCTTTTTTTTTTATAGAATGTGCACATAATATGAACCATTACAAGGCAGTTTTATAGTCAGAATAGGTTGGTTTCTACTAACTTTCATATCTTTTTTTAGTGAGTGAGTCATTAAAATGATTTAAATAAAAAAAAATTTATTTCTTAAAATTTTAGTTTTATATAAAAATTTCATACAAGCAAATTTTAATGAAAAAATCAATTAAATAAACTGAATGACCTTGTAAGTAAACTTTTCATAGTTGAGCAACTTTTAGGTTAAAAATTAAAGTTAAGTGAGTTTTTAAGAGAAAAACATATGGTTGAGTGATTGAATGACCACATTCTGAAATATTATCTCATTATTACTGTGTTCAAAATAATATCCGGAAGCAAAAAAAAGTTTGAGTAACTAGATTTCGAGCCTAGCTAATAGAAAATTGTGTTTTCTTAAAGAATTTAATCTTTCTCACAACTACCCAAAGGTTTGAATTAATTCTTCTTAGAATGGAACGGAACTATATTTTGTTATACTGACAATCGAAATTGTAGAACTTCAACAAACTCGCATAATTAAGGGGAGAAAGTTTTCAAATTTCGGTGTTTTAAAAATTGAGATCAAGCCTCTGAATAGCCAAAGGGATAGTAGTGTGAACATGTGTTATAGTGCCTTAGCTTATTCAAAAAGACACAACTTATTCCATGTGAAAAAGGTATTGATTCCTTTAAGCTCACAACCTAAACGTGAACATGTGACCAGTTAAAATATGCATCTATATACATAAAATTAATGCATATAATATTGAAATAGTAATCATAATTAATGCTGTAGATTTTTTGGTAAATTGATTAAAAAATGAATCTACTTATAATATTAATAAGCTTAAATAAAAATCTATAAATACTCAGATTAAGAAAAAATAAATATTTTATAGGAGTATAATATAAAGATATTACATGGATGGAAGACTAAAACTGTCAAAGGTAAAATAGTCGTTCCATAATTTAAATGGGGGAGAATGAATGTCTATTGTTCAAAATTAAGGGGAAGTTTTATTTTTAAATTAAAATTAAGGGGAGTAAATGATTTTCACCCATTTTGATGAGATTTAAAACTTTGGTCTTGAACCTAATTAAATTAAGTAATTACGGTTGTTTTTTTATGTGAATTCCAAATAATGAATTATAACGAAAAAAGTTGACATGTCAAATAAACTAGCACGATAATAAGGACTTCCACAAAAGTACTGAGATATGTGAATTGCTTTATTATTGAAGAAGTGGGCAAGCAATGTAGTATTGTGGCCCTCTCTATTAGTATACGTGCTTGGACCAGTTAGGTGCCTTCTATTTTGTTTGGCAAAGCACATCCTATTATGGTAACTATGTGATCATCTTGGTTATTAGAGAAATTTTGAACAACATGTTAGTGGCACTTTTACAAGAACAGAACACATCTTGAACATATTTCTGAATCATTTCCTTTGTTGGACTACCATCTTTCATCACCTATTCCCTAAATATACTCCATTTGTACTTTTTTACTTGGCGCACATATTAAGAAAATAATAATTGATGACATAGTGAATTTATCATTTAACACCTATTAATTGATAGAATTCCAAAATCAATTTATTCATTAAAGAGGTTCTACCCTTTTCATAGACATCACACCCTCTGTCCCTATTTACTTGTCAATTTTTTACTTGACACGCCGATTAAGTAAATAATAATTGACATAGTGAGTTTACCCTTTTACCTCTTTAATTGATAGAATTCCAAAATCAATTTAATCTGTTGTACCTTTTTCAAAAACATTAACTCTCTAAATAAATTAAGGGTATAATAAGTAAAAAAATATCATCTTTTTTTTATTTGTCAAAAATGACAAGTCAAAAGGGATAGAAGGAGTAACCCTCTAAGGGTATAATAGATAAAAACAATTGTCTTTTTCTTGATTTGTCAAAAATGACAAGTAAAAAGAGACAAATAAAAAGGGAAAGAGAGAGTATTAGAATAGCATATAATGAAAGAGAAAAACTTATGGCATTTGCTCGCTGGTCTTTGATTATTCCAAGAAAGATCATTCAATCGTCCATATCATAGTACCTAAAGTTTTTATTTTTATTTTTCAGTGTGTCGTAAAGAAGGAAGAAGCGGACGAGTTTGCTAATTAGTTTCATACTTAATGATGTATGTGCTCTATAATTGGTAACAGGGATAAATAAAAGGTGTAAGGAACTTGACTTACCTTGTCCTACACTTGAACTAAAATTCAGTAATTATAGGAAATTTATTGATGTCAATTCCAAACACTATGATGGAAATATCAAATTAAGAACTGAGATCCCCATATCAATGCATCAGTAATTTTATTCTCAGCCTTACACTTATTCTTCTTAATTAATTAACAACTCTTAGGTATACTTGTTAGCAATGCACACAAGTGTAGTAAAAAGTTGAAGGGGCTTAGACATCATGGTCATGTGATCAGAGCCTTGGATCACTTCCACTTCATCTGGTGGATTCTTTTCAATCATCCTCTTCTGAATTTCCTTCTTCAGAAGGTTATCATCAGCAGCAACAATGAATACTCTCCTAACTGATCCATACCTTTTTCTCGAAAGAACTATCTCCATAGAAACATCTTTCACACTGTACAAGTATATTGGCCTTACTAGTGTAGTTGCCAGTGCCAAATCCTAACACCAACAAGGAAAAAAAAAAACAGACTTAAATCAGTTTCATGTCAATGTTGCGGTTAAGTACTCAAGTAAGTCTATAATTTGGAGAAACTAGTTAAAATCTCCTTATTGGTGATACCAACAAATTATTTTTTGCAAAGGAAGTCATTAATCACTTTAGGTCCATTCACTTGACAAGAATAACAGAACTTGGCTATTTCAATTATATATTTGTATTATGCTTTGCTTACCTGAATCGGACTCTTATCGTAAAGCTTAACTGCCAAGTATTTGGGACCATAACTCAAGGTTGTTGGAGGATTAGTAGGTCCATTATCATAAGCAACACGATTATCAAGTGAAGTTAATACACCAGTTTCTGCCAATAGCTGTAACAAAGTATATTTAGTTACAAATATATATGTGAAACTGTAACCAAACATAACATATCATCTCATGGTTAAAGTTAAAAAATGCATATGAAAAATTGGTACCTCGGTGTAGAGGTTGGCCGTTGCATTGAGAGTTATACCAGGCATTAGAGCAGTAACAAATACAGCAACTGAAATCTTTCCTGGAAAGCTTTCCATGGCCTTAGAAATGGCCAAACCACCAAATTCATGGCCTACAAGAACGACTTTTTCATGTGCAGGAAGAGAAGACATGAACTCCATTAGAGGACTCAAGTAATCGGAAAAATGTGGGATTTCAAGGGCCTGTTTCGGGTTGATTCCTGAAGCACCCAAGTCAAGAGCTGTAACATTATGCCCCGAAGATCTCATCAATGCCACAATCTTGTACCAGGACCAGGCTCCATGGCATGGTCTATGAACTAGCACAAAGTGCTTCTTAGCTTTAGGGATTGACAAGGTTGCATTTGCATATGGCAACACAAGTATTACAACTACTAGACTTGTTAAAAACTTGCTTTTCTCCATATATTTTTTTCCTTCTTTAGAAGAATAGCCACATAATATGAACCATTACAAGGGTAGCTTTATAATCCGAGGAGTTTGGTATCTGCTGACTTACTTCCATGCACAAGCTGTTGACACCCAATTTTAACCCTCCCCGATAAGGATTAATTCACGAGCTTCTTAATTCTCAAACGATTTTGAGTAATTAGCCTTATAAAAATTCAAATAGCTTCAAAGTTATTTTGGATAATTTCAATCGACTTTATGGTGTTTTGAATAATAAATTTATTTCATATGATCAATATATTTTATAAATATTTGAAAACCGTATCAAAAGATTTCTACATTGTCTTAGCGAATATTCTATTAATCTAAATCGGTTAGTTTGTATTCGAGTTAATTATTTTATTTCGTTAAGATTAAGAAGCTCATTAATTAATTAGTATTAATTCATC
>JAJOOF010017167.1:0-18102 GCA_029582545.1 Solanum lignicaule | reverse complement strand
TATATTGTAATTTTTTAATAGAAAAATTTGAATAATTATCATAAAAAATAAGTAGTGAATATTATTATACATGGTATTAAGAATAATGTAAATATAAAGTCAAATAAATTCATAAATAAAAATTATATTTATATATTGTAATTTTTTAATAGAAAAATTTGAATAATTATCATAAAAAATAAGTAGTGAATATTATTATACATGGTATTAAGAATAATGTAAATATAAAGTCAAATAAATTCATAAATAAAAATTATATTTATATATTGTAATTTTTTAATAGAAAAATTTGAATAATTATCATAAAAAATAAGTAGTGAATATTATTATACATGGTATTAAGAATAATGTAAATATAAAGTCAAATAAATTCATAAATAAAAATTATATTTATATATTGTAATTTTTTAATAGAAAAATTTGAATAATTATCATAAAAAATAAGTAGTGAATATTATTATACATGGTATTAAGAATAATGTAAATATAAAGTCAAATAAATTCATAAATAAAAATTATATTTATATATTGTAATTTTTTAATAGAAAAATTTGAATAATTATCATAAAAAATAAGTAGTGAATATTATTATACATGGTATTAAGAATAATGTAAATATAAATAAATGTGAAAAATGATGTATAAAAAAGGTTTAAAGGGTGTATTTGTCATTTATCTATTTTATCCCGGGATTACTATACCACCCATTAGGAGGGATAACTTATCCCGGTGCAAATTCCTAATCCCGAGATAAGTTATCCCTAGCTTTGCAATCAAACAAGGGAATAAAGGGTACTTAAAATTTATGTCGGGATTAACTCTCCTTATCCATCACACCAAACGACCCCTGAGTATTATTGAGATGAGTAGTATCGTTGAGTTCTAAGTTCTTGAGTCCTTGAGTTTGTGAGTTTTGAGTATTGAGTTTTCTATATTGTTATTGAGATCCTTGAGTTGATTCGTTCATGTCTATATTTCAGCATGAACCCTATTTTGAATTATCTTTTAAAGCTAGCGATTCTGTTTTGAATTGAGTTTTTGAGGAAATAAAGAGGTGGTTGAGAAAGAGTATAAGGGAAATAAGTATTTCCCAAACGTTTCATTTTTATATGAAGAAAGAGAGTATTATTTTGAGAAAGAAGAATATTTGATTTCTAAACAAGTTTATGAGTTTAGAGATATTTCAGAGTAGTTATCTCTTTTAAGAGGATAGTTTGAGCAATTATCTCAAACTAGAGAAAGAGTATGTTTTATACATTTGATCATGAGTATATATATATTATTGGGAGTAGTATTGAGCACCAATATAGAGATAAGTTCAGACAACTCAAAATCCTCATAAACCATGTATGCCAACATGGGTAAAGGATCATACTTTTTAGATGACTCATTAATTTTACTAAGCATAGCTTAGTTGATCCACTTAGCTGAGGTGTTTTATCCCCGAAAGGTATAGGACAGTTCTGATAGCGTGGGCGAGACGCTGTATCATCACGTATCTCATAGTGGTGGTTGTCGGTTAGAGAATCTCCCAAATAGAGTTAATAGTGTATTTTTATTATATCACTTAATATATTGAGTTCAGAGATGAGTAAGTATTTTTGTAAAGTTTTAATAATTTCAGTTCTTTATTTCTTTACATCCAGTTGAGTATATATCTATATCTACTGCGGTCTTTTCATTTAGTTTTTCTTATTCGGCTATATTACATACTCGTACATTCAATGTAATGATGTCATTTGACCTGCATCTTTTAATGATGTAGATACATATTCTTAGGATCCTCAACAAGAGTCCGTTGAGATCATTTCATCAGCTTTTGAGTAAGACCTCCTTTCTTCTGGAGGACTCCACTTTTTATGAGTTGTTATGTGTAGTTCACTTGAAAAGTTGCGGGTCTAGTCCTGACACTCATCCTTGTATAGTAGAGGCTTCATAGATAGACAGTTTTGGAGAGTGTTTTTGTTTTCAGATGTTTTATTTAAACTTATGTTTTATACTGAGTATATTCAGCAAAGTTTTTAGATTCAGTAAACTATTTTAAGCGTTTCTTCCAATTTGATGCTTATGTATGCTTGAGTTAGTCTTCCGCTTGTAGTCAGCCGTAATAAGGGTTTGGTTAGGGACTAACAATGGTTCTCGAGTGCTGGTCACCTTTAGGGTGTGGGCTCGGGACATGACAAACTTGGTATCAGAGCACAAAGTTCAAGTGTCCTAGGGTGTCTATGAAATTGTGTCAATACGATCTTATTTATGGTTTTGAGGGTCCCACTTGTATAAACTAAGGACTACATACATTTGAGAAAAGTTTTCCTTCGTTCATATTTTAAATCGTGCGATAGAAGTGTGTCAGAAGGAACTTATTCATACTCATGCGTTTCTCAAATCCATTCAATTTCCCCTCATACTTAAGGTGGTTGAAATAGCAAAGTCAGATCCTTATCGATGAGTAACTCTCAACAAAAGTCTTGAGAAAGTCATGAGACTGCAAAGAAGCTTGAGAGAAGCCTGTGAGTGAGCTTAAGTGTTCTGATTCCAAAGAATGCACTGTTATTCATATGAATCGTGTGTTCGAGCTAAAAGTGAGATGTACTCCTAAACTCTCTTGTCTAAACCTTGCTTTAGTTGAGATCCTTATGAGGAAGTGTGCTTTATAGCTTGGGTAGTATTGTCACCCGAAAAGATAGTATGGGTTATGATGTTATAAGCAGTAGTAGTAAAAGTGCCCAGAGTTAGAAGAATGCATGCAAAGGTTCAGTAATCTAAGAAATAGAGATGGTGACAAGGTAAATTATGTCATTCTAGTCATGCACCCAGTAAGTTATTAATGATGAGTTTTCCTTTATGAGTAGACTAAGAAATAATAATTTTGTATAGATTTAATGATAAAAGGTAGAGGAATAGTTACCGGTCAGAATGACTTAGAGTATACTTTAACTAGAAAGAAGTTTATGTCAATGCCATTGTGTTAGTGAAGGCCAAGTACATGTGTGGAATAAAAGAGTAGAGTATTCATGAGGTGATAGACTTAAGCTAGGCTTATGATTTTTAGGGAGAGCCATGATGTTCAGAGGGTTATAGAACTAATTTGGCAATGATGTATTGTAAATGGGTAATTAGAACTTAAATTGATAAATGAGGTGTGATGGTAAATGTAACACCTCAGAAATCAGACTTGGACTTTGCAGCAGAAAACACCAGAAACAGGTGAACCACAGAGTGATTCACAGGCCGTGATCAGGACCACGATCCGTCACCCTCATCGTGGTTCACACCATCCCAATAGTGGTGGACCACAGAGCCCTTCACGGGCCGTTGACCACCTCATGAGCCATGGGAAGGCTCGTGGAGGAAGTACAGAAACACCCAGAGCTCAGGCTTCATACCACGGAGCCCTTCATGGGCCATGTTCTTGATGAAGGGCCATGGTGGCGTAAATCGTATTGAGCCAGTAGACCCTATCCCCAAATGAAGAACCACGATGACCTTCATGGTCTGTGGTCCTTCACACAGTCTATGAAGTTGACCGTAGAGGGGTGTGCCAGAAACCAGTAGTCACTGGCCCATAAACCACGAACCATATGATGGACCGTGGTCCTAGTGATGGTCCGTCATTGCGTCTGTGGTCGGCCTCCATCAGATTTTAAGTTGGGGTCGTTTTGGTCTTTTCCCCTTTGCATTGGGGATCTAAACTATGTCGTTTTACTCAGTTTGAGCTTAGTATTCTAATCAGAACTTACCCTAAGTGATTCATTCACCAAAATTCATCAAAACTTATGGCAAAAGAGGAGAAAGAGTCGACCAAGACCTTCCAAGAACGTAATAGGTTTTCTTCAGTTTCATCCCCGAAATCGAAGGATTTCTCCTTAGATTTTGTCACCAGGTATGTGGGAATTCACTAGTGGATTCCTTTCATCCACTAGGTCCCTAGAATTCTGTCGTATTCTTGATTCGCTATATCTTCCTTAGACCTAGGGTTTTTAAAATTTTAGATATTGGTTGTGATTTAGCTGTTATAGTATTCTTAATTAGATTATCATGTTTCCGTGAAATCGTTGCTTAGTTCCTTGCATGAAATTCAGAACCCTAGTTGTGTAGATTCTCTTTGTTTATAAATTAAACTTGCTAGGTTAATTAAACAGATATACATGCTGCAGTTTCGAATGTCACATTTTCAGTATATAAATGTTGCATTCTCATATTTGGATGTCAGAATATTGCGCTATCCAGTATTTCAGTTATGTTGTGTCATACACATTTCCAGTTGGGAGTAGGCTTAGCATCGAGTTGGACTAGGGTTCAGCCTACCTTTATAGTCCCAGAACTACATGCCCCCATAGGTTTTTAAGTTCCCTCTGCGGGCATCAGATTTAATGATCACGCCAGTCATGCCTTTATAACCCTGGCAAGGTATATTGGGTCCTCTCGATGGGGCGTATACATCGGACTTCACATTTTTCTCACGTGGTTTTATGTCTGTTAATAGTAGCTGCCACAGTTAGACTCTAGTGCATTTGACCAAGTTTTCTGTTATACTTCAGTATTCAGTCTCAGAATGTTAAATTCATGATTAGTACTTGGTCATTGCATTTATCTCAGTTTTCAGTTATATTTCAGTATCTATGTTTCTGTTCAGATTATGTCATTGCTCAGTTATGTCTGTTAAGCTATTATACTTTGTTAAGCTATTATTTTGTGAACAATGCATGCCATGAACTTGTGTACTTGACTATATGATTTGAGTATTGTACATTATGGATGTGATTGTGCTGATTGGATCGGGTGTCACGTTTTGACACATACATTGGATCAGTTGTCACATTCCAATACACTAATTGGGATCGGGTGCCACGTACCAACACATGCATTGGATCGGGTGTCACATTTCGACACACTAACAGTTTGGGTATGGGTTCCATGAGAGGACTATTTTCTTGATTAAATCTATTGCTATTGAGAATGTGAAATTGTACATTGCTCCTGAAATGATAATAGAATTATGTTCCATATATGTATGCTTATTATATTGTGATTGTCTTCGTATATTGTGCTTATGGGAATAGCCGTGTGATCCTACCAGTACACTGTGGTTATGTACTGATACTGCACTTGCTGCTTCTTTGTTGAGTATAGGGCATATTAGGCGGCTAAGGATAGACCTCATTTAGGAGATCACTGATCGAGACTGAATTCAAGGGTGTGCCAGTTCTTTCAGGCTGCCATGAGTTCTCATTCTGTTTAGTCCATTTTTGTTCGGACTTAGACTAGTACTTTAGATATTCGCTTGCTTAGTTTCGGGGTTGTACCCTTGTTCTTAGACTTGTCGTTAGTAGAGTTTTGGTACATTGACTTTTAGATTCTAGGAGTGTTTTCCGCAATGTTTGGTAATGGTTGTTTTAAACTTTCGGAATTTATTTGAACTGTACTTTATTTCTGCATTTAAACCTGCTTCCGTATCTTTAAATGTTTAGTTTTGGGGTTAGTTGGTTAGTAGTAATGGTTCTCCCACCGGAGGGTTATTGTGGGTGCCAATCACGACGGTCTGGGTTGTGACAAAGTTGGTATCAAAACCCTAGGTTCGTTGATCTCATTGTACCAAAATGAGTCTAGTAGAGTCTTGCGGAACGGTACGGAGTCGTCTGTACTTTTCTTTGAAAGGCTACTAGACTTTAGGATATTTCTTTATTTCTACTCTTTTGTTCTATGACTTGATTCTAATTGGTATCTAGCGATCCAAATTGGTATCTAATCTTCTTCATTCTTCTATCCGCAGATGGTTAACACTTATTTCAATGGCGTCAGGCCCGTAGCTCCCGTCAATAAACTAGCCAAGGAGTCCGCAACAAAAGGATGCGGTCGAGGCAGGGGAAAAAGAAGAGCAATGGGCAAAGGCCGAGAAATGGTAGCACCCACTAGGGGTCGAGCACCGGTTGAAAATGCTCCCAAGGATGAGGTTCCTCCCGTACATCACGAAGAGGTAGAAGAGAATTTGGAAATCGAGGAAGAAGAAGAGGTTGGACCAGAGGGGGCTGGACAGGCAGAAGCTACTGGTATTCCTCCCTTGGACCCAGTATTAGCTCAACATATTATGAGTTTCATGAAAGGATTGGTTGGTCCCGAAGTTATTCCCGCAGGACAAGCAACTCAAACTCCCGCCAACCCCCTATTAATGTTACTATTCCCAAGGTGGATGGAGTTGTAGGAACTAATACCTTCTTCCATCCCTTATTAGGTTCCGTAATGACTGGTAATGAGCATGAGATGCTGATTAAGTTTTTGAAACTAAAGTTGCCTACGTTTCTTGGTTCTAAGAGTGAGGACGCCTATGAGTAATTTGGATTGTTATGAGAGGCTGCATAAGTTAGGTATTTTACACCAACATGGGGTAAAGTTCGTGACTTTCCAGCTTCAGGGTGAGGCTAAGCAGTGGTGGACGGTTTATGTGGAATGCAGATTGTCAGTTTTACCCCCACTCACTTGGACACAATTTTATGCTATGTTTCTGGAAAAGTATGTGGCTCGGACTTTGAGAGATCGTAAGAAGGATGAGTTCATAGCTTTGGAGCAAGGTGGTATGTTTGTAGCTGCTTATGAGGCTAAGTTTCATTCTTTATCTATATATGCTACACAATTGGTGACTACTGAGGAGGAGAGGGCATTCACAAGGTGGGCGAGGAGGAAATCAGCGAGGCTGTGGAGGTTAGGGAAATGGTAATGCAGGAAGAGGTATGGTGCAGCCAGGCAAGGAAGTCGCCCGTCAAGATGACAACGCTCAATGTTATGCCTTTTGGGAAAGAGCGAATGAGAGTCTTCTGACGCAGTGATCACATGTACTATTCTTGTATGTGAATGAATGGCGAATGTGTTGTTTGATCAGGGTTCTACTTATTCTTATGTGTCCGTTTGATATGATTTGTGATGTACTTGATGCCCCCATCCATGTTTCTACCCCAGTGGAGAGTCTGCCATAGTCACCCATGTCTATCGCGCTTGTCCTATCTTGTTTATGGGTTTTCAGACATGGACTGATTTGGTTATTTTTTATATGACTTGACTTTGATATCATCGTAGGCATGACTTGGTTGTCTCCCTATTATGATGTGCTTAATTGTAATACTAAGTGTGTGACTCTAGAGATCCCTAGTAGGGAAAAGTTAGAGTGGAAAGGGGTGTACAAGCCTAAGCCAGCTAAGGTCATATCCTCCATTCAGGCTAGGAAACTGGTGGGACAGGGTTGTTTGACTTATTTGGCTTATATTCGAGATGTTGAGGTCGAGTCTCCCTTTATTGAGTCTATTCCTATGGTGTTAGAATTTAGAGAAGTGTTTCCTACCGATTTGCCTGGTATGCCTTAGATAGAGATATGGATTTCAGCATTGACTTGGAACCTGGTACCCGCCCCATCTCCGTTCCTCCTTATCGCATGGCGCATAGTTAAGAGAGCTTAAAGCTCAAATTCAGGAACATCTTGATAAAGGTTTCATCCGTCCTAGTGCTTCCTTGTTGGGTTCTCCTGTCTTGTTTGTTAAGAAAATGGATAGTAGTATGAGAATGTGCATAGACTATTACCGATTAAATAGGCTCACCATTTGGACCAAGTATCCACTACCTTGGATAGATGATTTTTTTGACCAGTTGCAGGGTGCATCCATTTTCTCTAAGATTGATCTAAGGTCTGGCTATCATCGGTCAAAGATTAGGCATGATGATATACCAAAAATAGCATTCAGGACCCGCTATGGGCACTACGAGTTTCTAGTGATGTCGTTTGGGTTAACAAATGCGCCTGTGACCTTCATGAGTTTGATGAATGGTGTCTTCAAACCATTTATGAATTCGTTTATTATTGTTTTTATTGATGACATTCTAGTTTATTCAAAGAGCAAGGAAGAGCATGCCGACCATCTTCGTATAGTTCTGGGTGTTCTTGGGAGACAAAAGTTGTATGATAAATTTTCTAAATGTGAGTTTTGGTTGACTTTCGTTGCCTTTTTAGGGGATGTGATTTCAAGGGAAGGGGTAATGGTAGATCCCCAAAAGATTGAAGCAGTCAGGAATTGGGTTCGGCCTAGCTCAGTAACTAAAATTAGGAGTTTTGTGGGGCTCGCTAGATACTATCGTAGGTTTGCGAAGAATTTCTCTTCTATCACCACACATTTGACAAGGTTGGCAAAAAAGGAGGTACCTTTTGAATAGACTGAGAAATGTGAGGAGAGATTTCAAAGGCTCCTAGCATTAAGGTTAAGGCCACCTTCATTGAGGAGATCAAGGCCAAACCGTTTGAGGATAAGAACTTGAATATGCTTAGAAAGAAAACACTGTCTAGTAAGGCACAAGATATGGTGCTTGATGTGGGGTGTGCTTAGTTTTAAGGGAAGAATTTGTGTTCCTCGAGTGGATGACTTGATCCAGAAATTGTAGACAGAATCCCATAGTTTGCGGTATTCCATTCATCCGGGCATTATCAAGATGTACCGATGTGCTTAGTTTTAAGGGAAGAATTTTTGTTCCTCGAGTGGATGACTTGATCCAGAAATTGTTGACAGAATCCCATGGTTTGCGGTATTCCATTCATCCGGGCGTGACCAAGATGCACTGAGATTTGAAGCGACTTTATTGGAGGCTTGGCATGAAGAAAAGTATAGCAGAGTTTGTGGCTACGTGCCAAAACTTCCACCAAGTAAAATATGAACATCAAAGGCCTTCAAGTTTTCTTCAAAGAATGCCAATTCCGGAATGGAAGTGGCAAAGGATAGCTATGGACTTCATGGTTGGTCTCCCCCAAGACTTTGGGAAGTTTGATTCTATTTAGGTAGTGGTTGACAGGTTGACCAAGTCAACCCATTTCATTCCGATTAGAATAGACTATAATATGCATCAATTGGCTAAGGTGTATGTGAATGAGATAGTGAGGCTACACGGAGTGCCCCTTTCTATCATTTCGGACTGTGGTACACAGACATTCAAGTTTTGGGGAAAATTGCATGAGGAGTTGGGTACTCAAATCACCTTTAGCACAACCTTCCATCAGTAGACAGACGATCAGTCAGAAAGAACTATTCAAGTGTTAGAGGACATGTTGAGGGCATGTGTGATTGACTTTGGAGGACATTGGGATAAGTTCCTACCGTTGTGTGAGTTCTCCTATAATAACAGTTACTACTCTAGCATTGATATGCACCATTTGAGTCACTTTATGGGAGAGGATGTAGATCACCCATAAGATGGTTTGAGGTTGGAGATGTGAAACCTTTGGGGGTTGACTTGGCGAAAGATGCTCAGGATAAGGTAAGAAGCATCCAAGCTAAGCTCCTAGCAGCCCAAAGTCGACAGAAAAAGTATGTAGACCATAAGGTAAGAGACATGACATTTTAGACTGGGGAGAAAGTTCTTCTTAAGGTGTGACCCATGAAAGGGGTGATGAGATTCGGTAAGAAAGGCAAGCTTAGTCCTCGATACATTGGGCCATTTGAAATTTTTGACCATATAGGGCCAGTGGTTTACAAGTTGGCTTTACCTCCTAAATTATCGGGAGTTCATCCGGTATTTCATTTATCCATGTTGAAGAAGTACCATGGGGATGGGGACTACATCATAAAATGGGACTCAGTTTTGTTAGACAAAGACCTTCAGGATGAGGGGGAATCGGTTGCAATTCTTGATCACGATACCCAAAAGTTGAGGACCAAGGATATAAAGTTTGTGAAAGTTCAATGGAAGCATCAATCGATTGAGAAAGCTACTTTGGAGATCAAAAAGGACATGTGAGACAAATATCCCCAGTTGTTCGATGATTCAGGTACTACTCTACCCTTACTTAGCCAGTCTTTCCTAGTTGATCACTCGGGGACGAGTGATGGGTAAATTGGTATCTATTGTAATGACCTAATTCCATCGTTAGGGAAAAGGCAATGGGGAAAGAATTTGGGCCATAAAACTTTTGGGTAGTAACTTGGGAATTCTTAGCCTAGTCCAGATTTAGATGAAATCTGAGTCATGTGAGGTTTAGGGAAATCTGAAAATTAATGAGAGATCTAATTGTGAATTTGATTATATTAGTAGATAGCTAAGACTTAAAGGAAACGTACGACTTTACGAAATCGAATTCAGGCAAGTAGAACTCCTGAAACTGATCTTAGCGTGAATGGGTAGTTTTTGAATGTCAAGGGTTGAAGGTGTATTGTGAAATGGGAGTTTGGAACTCAAATACCAACTCTCTGTCTTCGTGCAAGCCACCAGTGCAGGGCCGCTGTGGCGGGATGGGTCTTGCTACAGCGGGACAGTCATGACTTAAGTTGGGGAAAAACCCCAATTTAGTTATTTTCTGCAAACTTCGTTCTAAAGGGTTAGGAGACGAGCTAGGACGAATTCTTGACAGTTTTCCATGACTTTTGGTGCTAAAGGTAAGGATTTTACTCCCCTAATCAATTTTTCGATCCGTAGAACTTAGAATTATGATTAATTATCAATGGGGAAGGTTTTGACATGAAGTTGATGGTGGGAAAAATCCCTAGCTACACCTTAGAATCATGGGTTTGGTCTTGCGTTAAATTATTCATTTGTAGACCAAGAACAAGCAGAAAGAATCTGGAAAGGGAAGGATAAAGTGTCTTAGGAGGATTCAAGCTTGGTTTCGAGGTAGGTGATGGTTTGATTTCCTATTTGTGTAATGTATGTCAATTAATTGCCATATTGTATGCATGCGTGTATATGAATAGTGAAACGTGGAAATGAACCTAATGAAATAATTGTATGATTTGAGTATTGTACGTTATGGATGTGATTGTGCTTATGGTTGTGCTGATTGGATCGGGTGTCACATTCCGACACATACATTGGATCGGGTGTCATGTTTCGACACACTAATTGGGATCGGGTGTCACGTACCGACACATACATTGGATTGGGTGTCACGTTCCGACACACTAACAGTTTGGATATGGGTTCCATAAGAGGACCATTGTGTTGATTAAATCTATTGCTATTGAGAATGTGGAATTGTACATTGCTGAAATGATAATTGAATTATGTTCCATATATGTATGCTTATTATATTGTGATTGTCTTTGTATATTGTGCTTATGAGAGTAGCCGTGTGATCCAATCAGTACACTGTGGTTGTGTACTAATACTGCACTTGCTCTTTCTTTGTTGAGTACATGACATCTTCAGGAGGCTATGGATAGACCTCATTTAGGAGATCACTGATCGAGACCGAATTCAAGGGTGAGTCAGTTCTTCCACGCTGCCATGAGTTCTCCTTCTCTTTAGTCCATTTATGTTCGGACTTAGACTAGAACTTTAGATATTTTTTTGTTTAGTTTCGGAGTTGTACCCCTTGTTCTTAGACTTATCGTTAGTAGAGTTTTGGTACATTGATTTTCAGATTCTAGGGGTGTTTTCCGCAATGTTTGGTAATGGTTTTGTTAAACTTTCGGAGTTTATGGGAACTCCACTTTATTTCTGCATTTAAACCTGCTTCCGCGTGTCTTTAAATGTTTAGTTTTGGGGTTAGTTGGTTAGTAGTAATGGTTCTCCCACTGGAGGGTTAGTGTGGGTGCCAATCACGACGGTCTGGGTCGTGACAATCATCATCATCATCATCTTCGTCATCGTCTTTATTATCGTTATCATCATCATCATCATCGTTGTTGCTGTTAGTATTATTGTTGTTGTTGTTGTTGTTATTCTTATTTTAATTATTCTTATTCTTATTATTAAATGGAAACCTTTTCGAAAATGGTTCTTCAACAATTTTCATGACGAGGAATAGTTTGGTTTTCAAGAAGAAATTTATAAAGATCTTATTGAATCATGAAAAAATTCTTTAATATCTTTTGTTCCATGGTTTATGTGCAAGCATGTTCATAATTATATCTCCATGATAGAAATAGATTTTACACTGAGTAATGGAGAGATTACCAAATCAGGTTTTCCTCCATTACAATATTTTCAAATTAATAAAAATGATAAGATTGTTAACTTCAATGCTTTTTCAAGATTATTTGAAAATGATACTGCTCTTATTACTACACAACATATTAATGCCATTATTAAGCAAGGTAATTATGCAAATATTTATATGAGCATTTTGGGTGAGCATATTGTTTCTTTACATGATAAAGTTGATAAGCTCATTTGTATGATAAATTTCAATTCTAAAGGGAAAGAGAAGGTTGCTCATACCAGTATCTAGCCTCCCCAGGAGATCGGTGATTTCAAGTTAAAAGACTTTTCGGATCTTGAGAATTTCTTGGAAAAGAAATTCAAAGGTGGTAGTTTTGAAGCCTATAAAAGTTGATAACTTTTCAGAAGGAGAAAGCAGTTATAAGAAATAATTTTCTGATGATATTAATAAAATCTCAGAAAAATATGCTAGAAAGCCGGTCCAAAGAATATACTACTATCCTAGGCCTACTACACAAGATGTATTGTTGGAGGAACATGAACACATTATAGCTAATAGTTATAATGGAAAGGAAATCTATGAATGGAACATAGATGGTTATATGGATAGACAGATTTATACAACTGTACATAGAATGCTAATGTACAGTACTATCTGTAAAACTAACAAAAATAGTGATAAGACTATTGCTGATATGATAACATCAGTATTTACTGGCCAATTAAAGGGTTGGTGGGATAATTATCTCAATTAAGAGCAAAGGGAAAAGATTCTCCAAGCAGTTAAATAGGAAGGAGAACAGACCTTTACCCAAAATGTTGTTTATACCCTGGTTCTAAATATCATAGAACACTTCTCAGGAAGATGGTCGAATAATAGTGAGACCATTAGAACTTTTCTTCAAAATCTGAGGTGTAAAACTCTTACGTCTTTCAGATTCTACAAAGATGTTTTCTTAAGCAGAGTTATGGAATTGCCAGAGTGTAATAGCACTCATTGGAAGTCCAAATTTATAGATGGATTGCCAACCCTCTTTGCAGAAAGAGTCCGGAAAGCTCTTAGGGGAGAAAATCATAGTATCAACTATGATGATTATACCTAGAATTCCTTATACATAGGATGGTCTGTATTAAGACCGCTTGATGAGGCAATATTATTTGCTGCTATTAGCTGTTTGTTACCCAGTTGGGCGAGGATATGACCACCTCTTCCTGTTCCAATTCTTCCTCCTCTTTCCCTTCTTGAAGGTGGAGGCCATGAAGGTCTCATCCTGAAAAGAAGAACAACAATTAGTCCAAATATTCTCTTGTCAGAAAATCAGGTAGACTATTATCTAAACCCTTTTTATAATGAATCTCAAAATCAAATGGAGCTAATAACGCTTGCCATCTTGCAAACATTTGTTTAGAAACATCGTGTTTACAATCTTTATTAAACATAAATTTAGCCGCTTGACAATCATTTTTGATTAAAAACTTTTGGTTATAAAGATCGCCTTGAAATTTTAGAACACTTTTTACTATCGCCAAAAGTTCTTTGGCTATAGTGGCATAATTCTTCTGGGCTATGTTCCATTTTCTTGAATAAAACTGAACAATATAATGTTGTCTATTAACCGGACAATATTGTGTGAGGACACCTCCATATCCTACATCTGAGGCATCGGTGTCAACCGTTTTCTTCGAATTCGGGTTGGCTAGGGTGAGACAAGGAAGGTTTTTAACCTTTGCCTTAATCCTCTTAACCGCTTCAGTATGATCATTTGACCAAGGTTTCAAATTGTTTTTCAATCTGTCATATAAAATAGCCGCATCTTTGGCCAGATCTTTTATAAAAGGAGCAACATAATTTAGACTACCGAAAAATCTCTGCAATTGAGTCATAAGCACTTGCGTACAAGAAGGAATTTCTTTATGCAATGAAATCAAGTTGAATCAACAGATTAAGAGCCATCGTCTTAATGAAAGACAACATTTAGGAGAATTTTGTGAACAATTCGCCTTAGATGTTCCAAAGACAAAATCCAAAATAATAATAATTATTATTATCATCATCATCATCATTATTATTAGTATTATTATTATTATTATTATTGTTATTATTATTGTTATTATTATTATTCTTATTGTTGTTGTTGTTGTTGTTCTTCTTCTTCTTCTTCTTCTTATTATTATTATCATCATCATCATCATTGTTATTAGTATTATTAGTATTATTATTATTATTATTGTTGTTGTTGTTGTTCTTCTTCTTGTTCTTGTTGTTGTTGTTGTTGTTGTTGTTCTTCTTCTTCTTCTTCTTCTTCTTGTTGTTGTTGTTCTTGTTGTTGTTGTTGTTCTTCTTCTTCTTCTTGTTGTTGTTCTTGTTGTTGTTGTTGTTGTTGTTCTTGTTGTTGTTGTTGTTCTTGTTGTTGTTGTTGTTGTTGTTCTTCTTCTTCTTCTTCTTCTTCTTCTTCTTCTTCTTCTTCTTCTTGTTCTTGTTGTTCTTGTTGTTCTTGTTGTTGTTGTTGTTCTTCTTATTCTTCTTCTTCTTCTTGTTGTTGTTCTTCTTGTTGTTGTTGTTGTTCTTCTTGTTGTTGTTGTTGTTCTTCTTGTTGTTGTTGTTCTTCTTCTTGTTGTTATTCTTGTTGTTCTTATTGTTATTGTTATTGTTATTATTATTATTGTTGTTAATATTATTATTATTATTTGTTATTGTTGTTGGTAGTCGTATATCCAGTATAGGTAATCGTGCTTTATTTAATAGCATATTCTCTGTGTACAAATTTTAATGAAGTGCATTATTGGATCTTTTTATGTGCAAAGTTGGCCCCTATATATTAAGTTAATACTTTTAATCAGAGGTTATCGTTGTACTTTGCCCCATTTGGCAATTAACTTGTTAAGCTATCATTGTCATCTCCACTTTTTTCGTTGGTTTATATGATCAAAAGTATATATTATATTAAAAAGAATATGTAGTAATTTACACCCAACTTGACAAGTGTTACTGCCTCTGTCCAATTTAGGTGTAGGCTTTACTATTTGCTAAGTTAAAAAGAAAAGTATTCTTTGATTATATTTTTTTTATGGTTATCAAAAGAATAAATTTTATTTAGAATTTGTATGGGTCTAAAGTTTAGTTCCTGAAATACGGCAAATAGAAAAGGAAAATAGCAAACAAACAATAGTATTTGTATTTGAATTTATGCGAAGTTTACAATCTTTAAGAAAAGATATGTAATACCCTGATACTTCTCTTTACGATTGTTCTTGGTTTGATGGAATACTTGCGGCTCAAGATTTGGAGCAAAGACTTCTTTGTATGCGGAAGACTTGCAGATCACCATTACAGAGCAAGAATTCTCTATCTATTTTTGTGTGTGTTCTTGTTTTTCTTCTCCCTTCTTTTGGTATTATGAAGATCCCTTTATATAGTTGTGAGCTAGGGTTTTAGGGGTATTTTGGTCTTCAAGTAAATTTTAGAGGACCTTGGGCTTGAAGAGCTTGAGTTGAGTTCGTTTTGTCAACTTAATGGATTGACCCAAATGTAATTTGGACTTTATTTAAGTAATATATTTTGATTTAAATATTACTTCAACTTTATTAACTAGTAATTTGACTTGGTTAATACATCATGAATTTATGGATTAATCCAAAATTTAATATGGATTTATCAATAAAATTTCATTGTCTACAAATGACCCCTACTTTGAGGCCTGTTGCACTGTTCAACTTGTCAAACTTTTAAAGACAAGACTTGAAGTATTCGTCAAGTATATTTTTTTGTCTTATGGATTTTTTCAAAAAATTCTATATTTGATTCGATGGAAATTTTCCATAACTCGATTCCAATGGAATTTTTCATAACTTGATTCCTATAGAAACTTACCATAATTTTCTATAGAAATTACCATATTTTTGTTTCAAATATGGTTTTTCCATAATTTGTATGAACATAATTTATATACTTTTGATTTCTATAAATACCCATGCTCTTAGAATGGTTGATTGTCAACTTGAGGCACATCAAACTCAATTTTCGTCACTTTTTTCACCACAACACACCTGTGGTAGAAAATTCATAACTTGTTGTAGAAATGTCGAAATCATGATTCGTTTGATTTTACAAAAACTAAACTCATAGAGCTACGACATAAACGAAATTCAAAATCAAAACCTGTCTCAATTGATTGGAATTAATTTTTGATGTTTGCTATCAAATCTGTCTTTTTTTTGTAGCTCGATGTAGTCTCACAAAAATGTCTCTATCTTGGCGTAGGCGGTTCCGAATGACGAGCGACTTAATTTTATAGAAACTAAACATCAAAGTTTACAACTTATCCAAAAATTAAGGTAAAAATCTTCATGGGTTGACTTTATTTTTGAAGTTGATCTTAAATTTTGTCATTATTGTTTTGCAGATTTGTGAAATCTCACCAAAACATTCGTATCTTGGTGTAGGAGAGCTCGAATGGAGAGAAACTTGATTCTATAGAAAATAAACTCTTAAGTCTATAATATATGCAAAAAATCCAAGCCAAATTTCTTATGGATTGACCAAAATCAATTCTTTAAAGTTAGTAATCTAACTAATTTTGGACAATATCCACGAGTTCACTTCTGTACATCTTTGCCGAAGAGCCACATATTGATTTTCGATTGATTGAGAATTTTGTCATCATCTACATGGGGAGAGAACACAAAACTCTTAAGCCAAATGACCATATTTATCATGACAATGGAGAGAACATATGCCGCATTTTCACTATGCCGATTTGAAGCTTCATGCAATTGACACTATGAGACACATCACTTTTCCTTATTTTTTTTGTAGGTTTACTGTCACGACCCAAGGCTATCCCCCGACGTAACACGGCGTACAAGACTCTGAAAAGCCTCATAACATATCATAACATAAGAGCATAGGGAAAAATGTGGAAAATTAAAACTTTTTTTTACAATCGAAGTCTTTTATAAAATGAGAGAGTCTATAACACCATGTCTCAAACCATCTATAATACTTGGATTAAAACTCTTGAATACAATCTTAGGGACACAACCCTTACACAAGTCTAAAACATAAAAGAAAGACATAAAGGACATATGGTCAAGCCCTCGATTACTATGAGGACTCACCAATCTTCTTCTTCTTGATCTACTATGGTCAAGCCCTCGATTACTATGAGGACTCACCAATCTTCTTCTTCTTGATCTACTATGGTCCTAGCCACGAGGGTAGAATCCAATATCTCCAAACCCTACACTTATAGAAAATGTAGAAATATGGGTTAGTACAAAAATGTACTAAGTATGGAAGACATGCATAAAAATCCTTAAAACATGAAAAAAGGGACATTTTAGTTGAAACCATGCTATATGCCACTTTTGAACATCATCTTTGAAATAGTTGGAGAATGTAGCTTATAAGACAAATCATGTACAATTCATCATAGCGTAAATGATATCATCATAATCACAAGTATAGTCTCCAACATAAACATAATGCATACTCCAATCTTCACAAGACACAGTTCACATACCTAATTACATACCAAGATCATCTCATCATAATAAAACTATCACATAAGCAACCCTAAGCTACACTTGTGCAATGCATAGATAGCAGGGGCGGACCTACAGTGGTTCAAGTGGGTTTATATGAACCCACTTCGTTGAAAAATAACACTGTATATATATGTATATTTAATCAGTTTTTAAAATTTATATGTATATATTAAATTTTGAACCCACTAACACAAGTTGAAGCTTAGCCGAGTGGCTGAGGGGGTTCAATTTTCCCAGCCAACCCGGGATCGAATCCCTACAGCCACATTTCAGTTTTAATTCGTTTTTTTATATATAAAACACACACACAATTTTGTCCTAAGTAACTTTTGTCCTTTTAGTTACTTAGGAACTATAAAAAGTAGAACAACTTTTTACTTTTACATTTAAAGTCCAATAGTCAACAACTTTTGTCCTTTATGTTTTTAGTTTTTTTTTTTTTTAAAAAAAAAATTCAACCAAAAAGGCACTAATCCCTATTATTTTCAATTCTAAAAATCCTTTTATCTTCTTCTTTGTTGAAATCTTCTTGAACATCTCTTACTTTTCCCCCCAAAATTTTGAGCATATTTTTTTGTTGAAGGAAAAAAACTCTCCCCATCTCTCAAATCTTGCACAAGTATGTTTTTCGCTCTTGATTCTAGTCTT
>JAJOOF010017153.1:0-15307 GCA_029582545.1 Solanum lignicaule | reverse complement strand
CTCGGTGGATAATGGGCCCGCCCCTCTACCCTTCTCCACTTAAATACCGGGCTTCGCTTTGCATGGTGTGGGGCTTGAACCTGCGACCTAAGCCACAAATCGTCCACCTTTTGCCACTTGAGCTAGGCCTTGGGGGCAACTATGCATGACATATAGCGACCAAACACTCAATATAATGACTGTTGCAGGCTAGTTATTACATATTCAGCTTAGGATTGATCCATTCTATTCACTTTGGTTGGGATGGCTTATTTGTATTTCTGTTGTCAAGCTGATCGTAGCTTTATAAATGATTCCTATTTGTGTACTGAACAACAATCATTTTCTAGGGCTAATGCACAACAACCCAAGCTTTTTGTTGGGATGATCCTCATTCTCATTTTCGCTGAAGCCTTGGCTCTTTATGGGCTTATTGTTGGCATTATCTTGTCTTCCCGAGCTGGGCAGTCTAGAGCTGAGTGAAGTTGACTCCATTCTTGCTGCACTGTATGTGAGACTTCAGAAGATCAAGACAGCTGTAGCCTAAAGTCAAAGAGTATCTATTACGTGTATTGTTATTCATGACACCACAGCTGCCACTTCAATTTGTTGGTGTTATGTGCTGTTTGTAGAAATAGGAATTCTTTTCTTTCTACTTAATAATAGCTTAAAGAGCTGTGCAATTTGGTCTGTATTTATTGTGTATTTTTGCACTCATTATTTGTGAACACTCTGAGAACTATTTCTTTTTTAAAATTCGTGCATGTATGTACTACTTTTCATCTAGTATATCATGTTTACTCTATTATGGAATTGAGTTTTGAAGATTTATCCGATCAACAAAGTTTTATGTACTTACTTGAAGGTGCATATCCTTGGTGCTCATAATGTATTCGTTATTTTGCAAGTAAAAGATGCTATTTTTGAATGACAATAAATATTAATCGAGTGGACTCATGACACCTATAACAAATAATGACATGGATGAACCTTTTCTCAAACGAAAATGGCATAGATGAGTCAAATTTTTAACGAATGGTATAGATGAGCCTTTTTCAAAGGTCGACGGCATATTAGGCATTTTCCCTTGTTATATGATGATAATGTAGTCCGGTCCTGCCTAATGATTCAAAAACAATTACAATGAGGTGCAAGTGCTCTTGCTCACCAAGTGACCGTTTTTAGGTGCTCTGCGTTTGATTTATTAAATTACAGAATTGTTGTTTATACTATTTTATGCCAATCTAGTGATGCTTCCTGCAAGTATCCCATGTTTTTTACAACCCTGAAATCACCGAGGGCAAGGTGGCGCATGGATTGAAGCTCGGGTGGATAATAAGCTCATCCTTCTTTACAAAACCAGTTAACAGAGTATTTAAGTTAGATGCTGAAAGTAAAATTACGTGGAAACCTCTTTGCTCAAAGGAGGAAAAACTACGACATGTCTCACAGGATTTCTCAATGCTTCACTAACTTCAAGTAACTCGTAATTACAAACTCAAGTAAATAAATGAATTAAATATCCTACCAACCTTGTAACAGCTCTATTACAAGAAAACCAAGCAATAACTTTATTGCCACTACACCAACTAACTCTAGTCGATATAGATTTCAACACTACACCACAACTAACTCTAGCCACCAACTCAAATTTCAAAGATAAGAGAAGAAACAATCTACTACCCTTTATAACATAGGAGTATAATTTACAATATAAGAGCAGAAGACACAAAACACAACAACAACTCAAGACACTGTAACACTCGATCAGGACCTTGTTGAGTATGAGCAATGTTCTTCCTTGAAATTACTTTTGTTTTTTGTGAATAATCTTGATTGCAAAAATTAGGTTTTGATCTTGTCACTTGTTCTTTTATAAGAGAGACAAAACCTAAGATGCATGCCATTGGTCGAGGTAGCCTGCCGTTGTAGTGCCTCTTTTGCCTACCAACCACTGCAGAAAGTACAGGCTTACATTTGCACACAGTTGACTTGTCTGTGGACTAGGTCCCTTTGCACGATAGTTTGTAAAATCATCAAAACACAAAATACAGCACTGTGAAAGAAAGGCATGTGCTGTCAAATCTTAGTCATACAAGTAAAAGATATCTTCACTTCAGTTTCCGCCAAATGCAATTTCACTTGCCAATCAAGATACTTGATTGCATCTAAGAGAAGTCTGCTCCAGTCTACCATCTTGACAAGGTAGACTTAAACTGAAATTACCTCAATAATAGAGTCGTTGGTTGTTCTATTCTCCCCTTTATTTCACCAATGCAAAGGAAAGAATCAATAACTTCAATTAGTACTTTCCTATACTTCAAAGTTAGATATTTTCTGTTTGTTATTTCGACTATAATAGGATTAGAATTTAGGATATATTGAACAGTCATATTAGTATACTACAATTATGTGATTCATGTGTCAATTTAAACAATTATGAATTAGTGTGTCTATATATATATCCGGTTGGTCATTTTTAGAAAGTTTCGTAAATTTATCGTTTTTCCCACCCGATATTGACACCATGTTGTTTTTATGATTGAGTTTAGAAAATTGATTTCGAACTTTGAGTTTAAAGTTGAATTTTTTTTGTAAGATTTGAGTTTGAAAGGCTAATATGGTTAAAAAGTGGTTTTCGGTGCCTTTTGGAGTTTCGAGTGTTGGAATAGAATTCCGTCGATTCCATCAGCTCCAGAATGTGGAAACTGTTCTGTGAGAGTTGTCGATTCAGATTTGGAGTCTTTTTGATGATTTGAGATCCTAAGTTGGAAATTGTGGAGAATTTAGCCTTCGGATTGACTTTGGTCAACATTCGGGGTTCAGATGCTAGAATTGAAATTTTGAGAGTTTCATTGGTTTCAGAAGATGATTTTAGATATCGGTGAGGTCTTGGTTGATTTTTGAGAGGTATCAAACTTGTTTTAGTCTTTTAGGCGTTATGTTAGTTTCTTGTGATCTTCACGGATGTCGGGTCAAGGAGACCTTGGATTCGTGTTTCGACAGTTTCATTGAGTCCAAAATTTCAATATAATCGATTTGCATATGTGGTTTATGTGTATGGGGTTTCGAATGAATCTCGAGGGTCTTTTCGATGTTTTGAGAGTTGGTTGATTTTGCTAAGGTCTGATATTTGTTACCCTCGTGGTCGCGATAGGGGGTTCGCTTTCGCAAATGTCGCAATTGCGAGACCCTGATCCCGAAAGCAAAGGGAATGGAAATCCAGACCTTCACGATCGCGAAGGGCCTGTTCGCAAAAGCGAAGGCCAAGCTTTTTAGTGGAGTTCACTTTTGCGAACTAGTGTTTGCTTAAGCGACTTCAGAGAGGATTTTTGCCTGCGAATTTTGGGGTTTAAGCCCAATTTTCTATTTTTGAGCTTAGGAAACCGTTGAAGGCGATTTCGAAAGGATTTCTTGTGCTTAATCATCTGGGTAGGTTGCTTCATTTATTAGATTGTTTGGTGGGTATCGTATTGTTGGTACTCAACCCTTGCTTCTACACTTGTGTAGGTTTCGAGTTCGAATCCGTGTGATTGCTCTTTCTTTCCCATCTTGGAGGCTTGTCAGAGAACTGTTGAGAGGTAACTGCTTGTCATCCTAGCGGGCTCTCTAGTTCTTCTTTTTTTATTCTTTTTTCTATTTGAAAAACAAAGGTTGAGATTTGTACGTATTTCTGAATTCCGCACTTATTGTATTAGTGACTTGTACACGTGACAACCATGTTTTGGGGTGTCAATAGAAAAAATAAGTTTTCTGCTTTTATCTTGTTCTTACTTTATCTTCTGCATTTCTTTTGCTTTTTTTGGTTGAGACTGACTTGTCTTGGTGGGAATAGACAAGTGTCATCACGTCCATTTTTGAGTCGTGACATCAAATTCATAATAATTGGGCCGTCTTAGCTCAGTGGTAGAGTGCATGGCTTTTAACCACGTGGTCGTGGGTTCAATCCCCACAGACGGAGCCGATGGTCGGAACACCATTAGCATCGGCAACCTCAAACTCTGATGGCCTCCTAATAACAATAATCTTTCAACATCAAAGCTCCTGAGCTTGAGTGACATCCACAAAAGGCGTTTACAAGTCTCACAAAAGCCATGAATTCGATCTCTTTGAAGATTTCTTCAACTCACAACTCGCGTCTTCGGTTTTGTCATCAAGGTAAGGCCCCAGATCAATACTAAGCATAGGAAAGAACTAAAGGCCAGAGAATTAACCAACCGTCACTTCGTCTTCTGAAGATTGAGCTCTTAAGAGTTAATACCACTACATCAACACTAAGATCTAGCAGGTATGCTTCTCTTTGACCTTTAAGGACCCTCCTGATCGACCATATGAATTCGAAGCTAAAGAATCTAAGCATGAATTTAGAATTTGATATTTCAAGCTTCGACGAATTTAGAATCTGATATTTCAAGCTTCGATGAATTTAGAATCTGATATTTCAAGCTTCGATGAATTTATAATATGATACTTCAAGCTTCGATGAATTTGATATTTCACTGTTAACTATATATTGACTTATGCCTCATAGCTAGCTTCCATTCATGTTGTGAACTCTGTGATTTGATATTTTTGTATTCTGAAATTAGGAACTTTGCTCTTCTCTAGCTGAATAATAGTCATTGCCTGTTGTGGTAATTCTTGCAAACTATTAAAAATTCTATTTGTACTTGCAAAATTAACAACATTGTTAGCTAAAAAAATCCGCAAGTTTGTTCCCTTCCCTGAATATGTGTTTAATCTCCACATTATAAGTCTCTAACATGCTCTTAATACCCCTGTTTTCTACTGAAATCGACCAAGGAACTTCCCACACTCCATCTAACACTTTCTTAGTGACAAGGGAACTAGTTTCCAAAATCAACGGAAAAATATGGGAAATTTGACGAATTCCTTTTTAGTAAAATATCTTACCTTAATTTGGAAATTTGACGAATTCTTTTTTAGTAAAATATCTTACCTTAATTTGGAAATTTTTATTAATATTCACGAGAGCCTTTGCAAGCTAAGTCCAGGGGTGGCTCAACGTAATTTGAGGCTTAAAATGAAATTTTAATTGAGGCCTAAAATCTATATAAATATCAAATATAGTATTTTATTTTTTAAAACTTTTTAAGTGCAAATTATTACTTGATATCTTTTCTTAAAATGTTTTTTTTCGAATATCGTTTTTAATTATTAATTTTAAGTAATATTTTATCAATTCAACATTGAAAAATATTCTTTTGCTGAGGCAATCATTATATAAATTGTTAACATAATACTATAAGTAATAAGTTGACAAGCTTTACATAAAGATAAGAATTAGAACCATAAAATCTGATACAAGAAATTGATAACTTGGTATAAGTTATAACCCTACTTTAATATGTTTATGTAATACTTGAATATTTAAGAAGAAACAAACAAAAGAAAAATTGTAAGTCACTTTGTTGAATTTTTTCGACTATTAATTTATATTTTTGACAGTGTATTACTCTAACTTATCAAAAAAAATTAAAAAGAAAGTGCAAAAGAATTTTAAAAAGATAAATAATACGAGTGTTAGCGAAGAGAATGTAAACATACAAAATAATTTTTTCTTAATTTCTTCTATTTGATTGGCGTTAAAAATAATAAAATAATATATATTTGTTTAAAATTGTACATTTTAAGTAAAAATAATTATTTTTTAATTTAAAAAATTAACACATAATTTTTTCTTGATGAAAATTTGAGGCCCCAAAAATTGGAGGCCTAAGGCATGTGCCTTAAATTTATCAAGCAAGAGCCGGCACTGGCTAAGTCCAGTCCAATTTTCATTTTTTTTTAATGATATTATAGTTAAACTCAACTTTGCTGTTGTATTTCACAATGTTAAGCTCTTGTTTTATGTTATTCATACTCCAATTGTTTAAACATGGGTTATGCAGAAGGGTGTTAAAAGAGTTGTGTAGCACATTGTTGTCTTCCTGGTATGATTTTAGACTTCCTTTTCTCACACGTTAGAATCGAATTGGACCCAAATTCCAGCTTTGTTTACAACCTTCCTATGCTAATCCTTCTCATAAATAAACAAATAGCGAATTCCGTCTGATTCTTTTATGAAAACTTTTCTTATTTTGATTTTCAATTCCTTATCGAATTGAATTAAAGTTAATTACAATTCTCCAAGATTTTTTTGGTGCACACGTGAAATATCTTCTTTAAATAAATTTTAGCGGGATGCCATTACATATACAATCTATTTATAACATAAAACTAGATCAATGAAAAGTGATGTGTCACCTCTCTTTGGCCAAAGATTATATTTATTAATTTTTCTCAATTTTTTGACATTTTTTTCTATTTTCTTTAATTATTATTGTACAAAAATGAATGTGTCAATTACTACTCCACTTATTCATATTCTTTAATATAAAAACTTAATTATCTTTATTTCCATAACTCACATGACCTTTGATAATCATAAATCCTAATTCATATTAATTGTCATGTTCATGATATCTTTTGGTACTCCATATTATGTCCTATAAATAGAGACATCAGAAAATTTTGATACAAAAGAAATGATTAAGTTTATATGTATAGTTGAACTAGAGATTAACTAGGTGAAGCTTGCTCATCTTTTTGATCAAGAATCACAATTTTTTTTATAACTTTTTAAAATAGCATTTTATAGTTTATATATTGATTTTAGATTTTCTTGACTTATATGAGATTTGATTATTTTACTGCAGGTGTTTTCTTGTTGAATTGGAAAAATCCATCTTTTCTATGATGTTTGATAAACAGATAGAATTTCCATCTAGCAATTTAGTGAGAAAAATCTAAATAGGCTCCGGAAAGATTATTGGCGGAAAGGTAGAATTATTTTTCTTTTTTATTTACATGTAAATCCTATGTTTTATTACTTGAATTTTATTGTAAGAAATTGAAAAGAGTTTCAAGTAATGCAAATTTTATATGAAAAGCTTAGTGTCAAATTGCTTAAAAGTCTTTTTTTTTCTTTAATGTAAAATTTAATGGTCTTTATTTTCATCACTCCCATGAATTTTTATTATTATAACCTCTAAAATAATTAATAGTCAAATTCATGATATATCTGGTATTTTGTATTGTAATCCTATAAATAGAAATATTGTAATATTTTGTTGAAATGAGCACATTAACATTTTAAGGTATGTTTTTAGTGCTTATTATTTTAATGTTTTGGTTCTTGAAAGAATTAGATAAATGCTATTGAATGGTGATTGTAGCTTGTGGAAGTGGATATCAACGAGAACTCGGAAGATTGTATATTGATTTCAGAATTTTTTAATGTTTTAATGATTAAGATTGTATTTATTTTAGTTCTCTCGTGAATTCTCTTTATTTTGTTTTTTTAAATAAAGTTTTGACGGTTGTAAATTATAATTTCTTTTGGTTCAAGATAGTAACTTATTGTTACAAATCCATTTAATTGTGTGGATGTTTTTTTTCAATCTACACCTAACGTAATGTCCCATTTAATGTATCACTTAAAGAGCTTTTAACGTATTTTGTTTAACATTGTAAACGGGTGATTTCTACATCCTATAAAAGGGTATGCTTCACCCTTGTGAAAGACACAACAAAAAGAGATAAAATACTATTCTCTACTTTATACTTTCCATCACCATTTGTCTCCCTTTATTGTTTAAGTATTCTTGTATTTTCTCTTATTTTATAACACGTTATCTGTTAGAGTTTTACCCTGATTTTCTTTCCTTATTTGAAGTTTATTTCTTTCCTTAAAGAAAAAACAATGTATTACCATAAATGCTTGAACTTTTTCTAAAAGGAAAATATAATTCTCTTTCATATTTGGTGTATTCTTTCCTTAGAGGGAAGATTTAGAACTCTATAAATTGAAAACCCCTCTTCTCATAGCAGAACACAATAAAATTCACAATGTAGTTGTTTAGAAAGTTTATTTATGGGGAGATTTTACTCTCTACGATTTTAATGTCTTTTTATTAGTTTTTAATTATGTAGGCCAATTGGTCATATCATATAATATTATTATGTTTTTTAGTATAGTTTTATGTGTCGTCTAATTCACTTTCATAACCCAACAAGTGGTATCAGAGCACATGGTTCAATGATCCAATGGAATGAGGTTGCAGACTTGTTCAATATGGTTTCAAATCAATTTGCAATAAATTTGATGATAATGAAGATTTTTTTGTTACTACATGTGGAGAAAAATTTCAAATATATTTTCAACAATATCCTGCTGCGCCTCCATCTTTTAAAACAAAATAAATTTTCAACTCATGCTTACTTTAGAGCATGGGCTCCAGCTTTCACCCCAACAAACTTTTAATGCTCGAGCTCCACTTTTAACTCATGCATATTACTTTTAACTCATACATCTTACTTTTAACGCATGAGCTCCACTTTCAACTCATGCATATTACTTTTAACGCATGAGCTTCACTTTTAACCATGATCATAAGTTTTAACACAGGGCTTCAATTTTTAACTCATATCATTTTTTTAAATCATGGTAAGCAACAGTGATACATGAAGATTGTGTGAAAAAAGAGGATCAAGATTATTTTGCCAGAAAATTCAAGCCAAAAGGAAAGATTTGTTAGGGTTTTGCCCTGATTTTCTTACCTTATTTGAAGTTTATTTTTCAAGAAAAGACAAAACATTATCATAAATGTTTTTACATTTCTTGAAAGGAAAATATAATTTTCTTTCATATTTGATTTATTCTTTCCTTAGAGAAAAGATTTGGAACTCTATAAATTGAACACCCTTTTCTCATAGCAGAACACAATAAAATTCACAATGTAGTTGTTTAGAGAGTTTGTTTATGGGGAGATTTTACTCTCTACAATTTTAATGTCTTTTTATTAGGTTTTAATTATATGGCCAATTGGTCATATCATATAATAATATTATGTTTTTAGTATAGTTTTATGTGTCGTCTAATTCACCTTCATAATCCAACAAGTGGTGGAAGAGCATATGGTTCAATGATCCAATGGAACGAGGTTGAAGACATGTTCAACATGGTTTCAAACCAATTAAGACCTACTTAATTTGGAATTATCTTTTTTCCTAAAAGTTAATCAATTTTCTTTTTGAGTCAGGTATACATTTATATGTTTATAACATCTCTAATAGGACTTACAGAAGTCTTTGATCTACGATTTAATTACTGCATACATAACTTGCTTTAGGTATTATTGTGATACTTTACTAGTCATAATAATCAATACATTTCAGATTTATATTATTATGCTATTTATATGCTACTAACTTATAACTCTAAATTAATTACTAAGCAATATGATAGCATGCTAGTTAAAATACTAGTAATATTTTTTGTCATACATTTATGATAAGTATTTGTGTGTCATAAAGAAGAATTGTATTGTATTAAATATGACCTGAAATTCTTACAAACCTTTGGCGTTAATATCTATTGAAACAAGTAATAAATATTGTAGAAGAATTAAGAAAATATATTAAGTCTACCGTTTCAATACTTCATGAGTTTACATGCTTTGGAAATATTCAATGTACATTCATATAACATATAATATATTCCATAATCATATTATACTTTATTATTTGAACATTAATTTACCATTCATTATAAAGAAACTAACATCATAATATTAACTCAATTATTTTATGATAGTTTTCATCATGTCAAATTTGTCAAAACTTGAATTCGTGGCACTTGACATTTCTAGAAAGAACTATTTGTCATGGGTACTTGATGCTGAAATTCACCTTACCGCTAAGGGTCTTGGTGGTGATACTATAATCGAAGGGAATAAGACATCAAGTCAGGATAAAGCGAAGGCTATGATTTTCCTTCGTCATCATCTTGATGAAAGCCTGAAGGTTGAATACTTGACAGTAAAAGATTCACTGGAATTGTGGATAGGTTTGAAAGGGAGGTATGACCACCTCAATGCAACGGTATTGCCAAGGGTTCGTTATGAGTGGATGCACTTACAATTTCAAGATTATAAAACTGTAATTGAGTATAACTCTGTTGTATTTAGAATCACTTCCCAATTGAAATTATGTGGGGAAACTCTAAAAAATAAGGACATGTTGGAAAAGACACTAACTACTTTCCATGCCTCTAATATGATATTACAACAACAATACTGTGATAAAGGTTTTCAGAAATACTCTGAATTGATCTCATGCCTTCTGGTGGCTGAGCAACATAACGACCTTTTAATGAGAAATCATGAAGCCCGTCCCACTAGAAGTGTCCCGTTACCGGAAGCACACGGGATAGAAGCACACAAACAGTCTAAAATATGACAAAATAATCGGGGCCATGATAATGTGTGTGGGCTTGGTAAGGGCAAAAGACGATATAATAATCGTCGAGGTGGTGGTCATAACAAAGGGAGAACAATATGGGTTCTCAAAATAATCCTTTAAAAGGCACTGGCGATCACTGTCATCGTTGTGGCCTTAAAGGTCACTGAAAAAATGAATGTCGGGCACCTGAGCATTTTGTCAGGCTATATCAAAATTCCTTTAAGAGGAAAGGAAATAAAGGTGGTGCCTCCTCTTCTAATATTCGAATAGAGTCACATTTGACTCTCAAAGATGATGCTCAAGCAAGATCTTCTCAAAAATATGATGAGAATGTTGAGGCAAATTTTGCATTGAAAGATGATGCTTTTGATGGGCTCGATGATATTACTCATCTAGAAGCTGAGGACTTCTTTGGGGATCGCAACTGAAGATTGATAATTTGAATTGGGAAATGAATAATGTTGTTATGTGTTTTTAATGTCTTACTTAAAGTTCATGTACTTTAATTTTCTTTTGTTAAGTTTCATACTTTTTATTATGTATTTTTATTTTTATGAAGATAAATAAAATTTCCCAGTTTTCAGTTGGATCCAAGATTAGTAATGGAGATAGTGCCACAACTCATACAATACTAAGAGAAAAGAAATATTTCTCTCATTTAATTGTGAAAAAGACATATGTTAATCTAATATCCGGTAGTACAAAATTGATTGAGGGCTATGGAAGAGCGGCCTTATTACTACCTGGAGGAACATTATTGATAATTAATAATGCATTGTATTGTAGTAAGTCTCAAAGAAACTTATTAAGTTTCAAGGTTATTCGCCAAAATGGCTATCACGTTGAGACTGCAAATTAAGGAAAGGTGGAATACCTTTATATTACTACAACAAATGTGGAGAAGAATATTGTGCATGAAAAATTGCATAAACTTTCTTCTGGGTTGTACCATACAAATATTGGTACGGTTGAATCGTAGTAAACAAAAGGTTTACTGGTTCTAATGATTTTATCATTTGGCATGACCAATTGGGCCATCCCGATTATAATATGATGCGCAGAATAATTGAGAATTCACATGGGCATACTTTGAAGAACCAAAATGTTCTTCAATCAAAGAAATTCTCTTGTGCTGCTTGTTCTCAAGGAAAGTTGGTTATCAAACCATTAGCGGATAAGGTTGAGCTGGAATCCCCTGCATTTCTGGAAAGAATACAAGGTGATATATGTGGACCAATTCACCTTGCATGTGGACCATTTAAATATTATATGGTCTTGATAGGTACATCTACAAGATGGTCACATGTGTGCTTATTGTTAACTCAATATGACTTTTGCGAGGTTGTTGGCTTAAATAATAAGGTTAAAAGCACAATTTTCAGATCATGCAATAAAGACAATTCGTCTTGATAATGCTGGTGAATTTACATCTTTGGCATTTAATGATTATTGTTTGTCCACTAGAACAACAGTTCAACATCTTGTTGCACATGTTCATACTCAAAATGGTCTAACAGAGTCATTGATTAAACGTTTTCAATTGATAGCTAGATCATTGTTGATGAGGACAAAGTTGTTTGTTACAGTTTGGGGGCATGTTATTTTGCATAGAACGTCACTTGTGCGCATAAGGCCAACCAATTATCATTACATCTCCCCATTGCAATTGGTTTTTGGTCAGGAGCCAAATATTTCCCATCTTAGAATCTTTGGTTGTGCGGTATATGTTCCAATTGCTCCACCACAATGCACAAAGATGGGTCCCCAAAAAAGGTTGGGATATATGTTGAGTATGAATCTTGTTCTATTATAAAATATTTGGAGCCTGGAGATTTATTTACGGCAAGGTTTGCTGATTGTCATTTTGATGAATCAGTATACCCAATATTAGGGGGATAAAAAAAGCAGTTGGGAATTGAGATAGATTGGAATTCACTTTCACTACCTCATTTAGATTCTCAAACAAATCAATGTGAACAAAAAGTTCAAAAGATAATTTATTTGCAGAAGATTGCAAATCAACTACCGCATGCATTTACTAACCTTCCAAGGATTACTAAACCATATATCCCAGCTGCTAATGCTCAAGTTCGAGTTGATATCCCGATAGGACAAAATGTTAAAGCAAACGAGTCTGGACCACATTTAAAATGTGGTAGCCAATTGGTTCTAAGGATAAATATCCTCAGAAAAGGAAAGGAATAAATGATCAAGATGATCATAATATGGAGGCAATTGCTCATGAAGAGTTTCTAGACATAATAAATGATGACACCACTGAGGAGGTCCATGTAACTGAAAATAATGAGAGTGAAGAAATATCTATAAATTATGTCTCGACGAGAAAATGGTGGAATTGAAATAATATTGTGGTGGATAATATTTTTGCCTATAATGTTACAGTTGAAATAATGCAACAAGATGAGGATTTAGAACCAAAATATGTCAATGAATGTAGATAGAGAAATGATTGATCAAAATGGAAGGAAACATTTCAAATAGAATTGGCTTTACTTGAAAAACGTGAAGTTTTTGGACCAATAGACTGAACACCTAAAGGTGTCGAGCCAGTTGGGTACAAATGGATTTTTGGGCGAAAATGCAATGAAAATGGTAAAGTCGTAAAATATAAAGCACGACTTGTGGTACAAGAATTTTCGCAAAGGCCTGACATTGATTATGAGGAGACATATTCTCCTGTGATAGATGCAATTACCTTCAGGTATCTAATAAATATATCAGTTCATGAAAAGCTTGAAATGCATCTAATGGACATTGTCACAACCTATTTATATGGCTCACTAGACCACAATATTTTTATGAAAATTCCTGAAGCACTTAAAGTGCCTGAAGCATATAAAAATTCAGAAGAAAGTTGTTCAATAAAGCTTCAAATATCCTTATATGGATTGAAACAATCAGGGTGAATGTGGTAAAATCGTCTTAGCGAATACTTGCTAAATGAAGGGTATAAGAATGACCCCATTTGTTCTTGTATTTTTATACGAAGGTCAAAATCTGAATTTGTAATAATATTTGTTTGTGTTGATAACTTGAACATCATTGGAACTCCTAAAGAGCTTTTAGAAAGTCGTTGAGTGTTTGAAGAAAGAATTTGAAATGAAAAATCTTGATAGGACAAAATTTTGTCTTGGCCTTCAGATTGAACATTTGACAAATGGAATATTTATCCATCAATCAATATATACTGAAAAGGTTTTGAAGTGATTTTACATGGATAAATCACACTCATTGAGTACCCCGATAGTTGTGAGATCTCTTGACATAAATAAAGATCCATTCCGATCTCAAGAAAAAGATGAAGAGTTTCTTGGTGATGAAAGTCCATATATCAGTGATATTGGGGAACTAATGTACCTTGTCAATAATACCCGACCAGATATTTGTTTCGCAGTAAGTTTATTGGCGAGATTCAGCTCATGTCCAACAAGAAGATATTTGAAAGGTGTTAATCATATATTCATATATCTTCAAGGAACAATTAATATGGGATTGTTGTATTCTAATGCATCCAAGTCAGAATTGATCAGTTATGCAGATGCTGGCTATTTGTTTGACCCACATAAAACCCGATCTCAAATAGGTTATTTATTCACATATGGATGTACTGCTATATCATGGCGTTAGATGAAGCAAATAATAGTTGCTACTTCTTCAAATCATGCAGAGATAATAGTCATTCATGAAGCCAGTCGAGAGTGTGTATGGTTGAGATCAATGACTCAACACATTTTGCAATTATGTGGTCTTTATGTGCAAATAAAGACTCAAACAATATTGTATGAAGATAATGTTGCTTGCATAACTCAATGGCAAAATGGTCTGGTTGACCCTTATATTTGACTCAGATTGTAAACTGGACCCTTCTATTCTCTAAAGTTTCAACCAGACACTTCAACTCAAACAAAATAGAAATTTTAAACCCTTATGTCAGCCGGTGTTCCTCACTCGATCTGACATGGATGACATATCATATCCACATCAAAAAAAAAAAAGTCACGTCATATCCATCTCATTAATTTAATTGTCACAATGCTATTTTTATATATTTATTTTATTAAACAAATAATTACTTTAAAAAAACGTGTTTCCCCTTTGTTCTCAAGAACCCTAACCCAAAAGAAAGTTCATTAACATTTGACAGCCCCATTTGAGCTTACAATTTCATCAAAATTGATATTAGAATAAAGCACTCAAACCCTACTACTCTTAATACTAAACTTAACACCAAAAAGATTGAAATTGGAAGAAAAATTCAAACTTGAAAAAAGAAAAATCAAGAAATATGAAAATTTCAAAGTTGTATCTATGATTTAAAAGAGAGATGAAAAATTGCTTTTTATTTTTTTAGAAGTTTTGCTTCTAAAGAGATAAAAAGAAGCAAGTAATAGCAGCAAAAATCATTCTCCAATTTCGTTTTGAGCTTTCAATTTGGAGAAGATTTTTTTCTTTCGTTTCCAATTATTTTTGTTTTGGATTTTTGATGAACGTATTGTTTTCATTTGAAAAGTGAGGAAAAATAAGATTTCAAGAAAAAATAATCCATAATAGAGAGGATATGGATATAGCAGTTGAGAGATCTACTATTTTCCAAAAAGGTGGGTGGGTGGGTTTGAAGAAGAAAGGGATTTTCTTTTTCTTTTTATTTTTTTGCCTTTTTTTAAGGTAGGTAAAATGTAATGACCCGGAAAATTATTTTTGGGAATTTTGAACTATTTGTTGACTTTAGTTAATTAGTTGAGGGGGGAATTGGGGATAATTAACTTAAGCGATAGTTAATGGGCTAAAGTGATCATATATTTAAGACCCTATACCATTTGTTCCATATAATTAGATTAAGTTAGTGTAATTTGCCACTTTGAATACCTAGTTATTTTTTTTAGGATTTAGGAAAAGAAAAGAAAGGAAGGGAGAAACTACCTGTGCAGAGCGTCGTGGAACCTCGACAGTTCGCGTCAAGGTAAGAGGCTTACCTCTATATCCATAAGAAATAAATTCTAGT